>JXCR01144972.1:18547-29144 GCA_002079205.1 Phalaenopsis hybrid cultivar | reverse complement strand
TCGGCGAACAATCAAATCTTCCACAAATTCACCTGGATTTTTAAAACAACGCTCCTGGATAACCTTTCGTGATTACAGAGCATCACTGTACCTATCTTGAGCCTTCGAACTCACAAATTTGTTCGAATCAAAATGACATTTTCCTTTGCTCCTCTTCATTCTTGGTGTCATTCTACAAATTTTCATAAAATTTCACAATAACTTCAAAAAATCAAGTCTAAACTACTAAACTAAACTTTCAAAAGCTTAAACTACACTTCCTATGCAATTTCCATAGATTTTTCCTCATTTTTCACCATGAATGGTGATTTTTGGATTTCTCTAAATGTACTCAAAATACATGATGAAAATCCAAAATTTTTACATAGAAGTGAAGCTCTTACCTTAAGAAATTTGAATATAGCAAATTTGGCTCAATTCCACCAAGAAATCTCCACTTAATGGCTTGCCCTAGCTCTCCAAATTGCAAACTTGTGAGGAAGAAGATGAAAGCGAGGGTAAAAATGGCGATTTTTGGGTTTAATTTTCACTTTTAACCGTTCGTGAATCGGTTTTCGTGAACCGGCGCTTAAGCGCGGGTAAGTGGCTCTTAGACGTTTGCCTCTCAGGTTACATCACGCTTAAGCGCGAGAATGTGGCCCTTAGGCACCAGTGCACTATTTTTGAAATTTCAAATTTAAGTAAAATGCACTATTAGCCTAAGTATACCACCCCTAAATGATCTCATATCACTTAAATGACTATTTTCATCTCCTACAACTCTCATCTCTCTCAAAATTCTCTCATATAACTTAATTCAAATTGAGAAATAAATAACACTAATTTTCACAAAAACAAGCATATACATTCATTCACAAACTAGTACAAGTACATATAATACTTAATTCTCACTCCAAATATTCTCGAATGAGAAAATCTTCTAATAACAAACACTTAACAAACTTAAACAATTAACACATAAAAGTCATAAACACTAAAAATTAACACTAACACATAAACACAATGACTCCAAACAAACAAACTCAAACATAGAACTTGATTCCACTCTTCATTTGATGGGACAAACTTCGGTCTTTCCTTTGTCTCTCCTGAGGCAATCAAAATATAAAGTTGATAAAACGGATAGTGGTGACGAGCTCTGATACTGTATTCTTCAATCCATTTATGTTTAAGATACATCTCCTTATCCGCTTGCTCTATATAACTAGTATGGCTAAATTACATTTTTAATTGCCATCCAATATGCTTAGATGTGCATGAATCTCAATTACCTTGGTCTCCAATAAAGCCATGATAGTCCTAATTTTGTTGATCTTTTCTGATATTCCTTCGATACTAACAGCTAAAAAACCGTTATACATCTCTTGTGCACTTTGACTAATGAATTTCTTCCTCATGTTCTCTTCCTTCTTCTTCAAATCCATCTCCCATGAAGACATCTTCTCAAAATATCTCTCTTTCTTAGAATTTAGGGCTGAAAATGACCTGAGGTAAAATTCCTTCACTAAAACCTTC
The DNA here is from genome assembly GCA_002079205.1 of Phalaenopsis hybrid cultivar. Lineage (NCBI taxonomy): Eukaryota > Viridiplantae > Streptophyta > Magnoliopsida > Asparagales > Orchidaceae > Phalaenopsis > Phalaenopsis hybrid cultivar. Next base: position 27,629 of record JXCR01144972.1, on the reverse strand, counting down.
TATTTATAGGCCTAAATCCTTATAATAGCTCCTAGACACGTCTTGGAACTGTCTTGACACGTTTCTACAGACCAATTGGCAGTTAAACCTTCTAGAATCTTAATTTAGAACATGTTTTTTTAATTGTCACACTTAAACGCCGAGTATTGGCGCTTAAGCGTCAGTGCTTAATTTTGTACCAGTCAACTTAACGTCTAAATTCTCTTTATAACATGTCTAGATCACTAAATAAAATCTTAAAATTATTACTAACACAAAATAGACTCAAAAATACTACCCCAAATTTTCTTAATCACACACAAACAACATTCAAAGAAAAACATACTGATAACTGTGAGTTACCTCCCACAAAGCGCTTGGTTTAACGTCGTTAGCCTGACTTAACCAGTGCTTATTCTGGTTGACCCAACATTATTTGATCATTAAATTTATGCTGATCCCCTATAAAATAAGGTTTCGGTCTATGACCATTCACTTGAAACACTTTATCAATTTTAGGATCCTTAATATCCACAACTCCATAAGGATATACTTTCATCACAACAAATGGGCCAATCCACCTTGACTTAAGTTTGCCTGGAAATAATCTTAACATTGCATTATATAACAAAACTTGTTGCCCTGGTTGAAAATTTTCAGTAAAAATCTTTTGATCATGCCACATCTTCATCTTTCTTTATAAATCTTAGCATTATATAGCAAAACTTGTTGCCCTGGCTGAAAATTTTTAGTAAGAATCCTTTAATCATGCCACATTTTTATCTTTTCTTTGTAAATCTTAGCACTCTCATAAGATTCATTCCTTATCTCTTCAAGCTCATTTAATTGCAATAATTTTTTCTCATTTGCATCTTTCAAATTATAATTGAACTCTTTAATTGCCCAATATGATTTATGCTCAAGTTCAACTGATAAGTGACAAGCTTTCGGAGACATTCCTATAGGAGTTTTGTATGCAGTCCTATAAGCCCACAAAGCATAGTCAAGTTTGACTGACTAATCTATTTTTGTTGGATTTACAAATTTTTCTGCAATTCTTTTAATTTATCGATTGGATAATTTAGCAAAACCATTTGTCTGAGGATGATAAGCAGTAACAGTTCTATGATTTATATGATATTTCTTTAATAATTTCTCCATTATACCATTTCTAAAATGACTTCCCCCATTAGTTATGATAACTCTCGGCATCTTAAATCTATAAAATATGTTCATTTTCAAAAACTTTGGAACACTTTGAGCATCACATCGAGTTAAAGCAACAACTTCTATCCATTTGAATACATAGTCCACTGATAACAATATATATAAATTCCCAAAAGATGGTATAAATGATCTCATAAAATCTAATACCCAAACATCAAATATTTCAACTTCTAGCATATAATTGAGGGACATCTAATTTCTTCTAGAAATATTGTCTACTCGTTGACATCTATCACAAGTTTTGATATAAGCTTTAATATCTCTAAAGATAGTAGACCAATAAAATCAAGATTGTAAAATTTTGTATGCTATTTTATCAACACCAAAATGTCCCCCAAAATCAGAATTATGACATTTTTGAATAATTTAATAAGTCTCTTCTGATGGTACACATCTTCGAATAATAAGATCATTTCCTTGTTTATATAAAAATGGGTCATCCCAAAAATAATTCTTAGCTTCAGAAATAAATTTCCTCTTCTATTGGTATGACATTTCATAGGGTATAATATCACTAACAAGAAAGTTTACAATGTCGGCATACCACAGAACACGCCACTCATTAATTTTGAACAGTTTGTCATCGGGAAAATATTCATTAATTTCTTTTTCAAAATAGAGTGGTTTTTCTAACTCAAGCCTGAACAAATGATTAGTAATTTGATTTTCAGTTCCCTTCCTATCTACTATTGTAAAATCAAATTCTTGCAAAAGAAGAATTCATCTTATAAGTCTAAGTTTAAAATCTTTCTTTTTCATTAGGTACTTAATAGCAGAATGATCAATATACACTATGCAATGATTTCCAATTAAATATGATCTAAACTTATTAAAGGCATATATTATTGCTAATAACACTTTTTCAGTTTTTGTATAATTAAATTGAGTTTCATTAAGAGTTTTACTAGCATAGTAAATTACCTAGAAAATGTTATCATATATTTGTCCTAAAACAGCTCCAATAACATAATCACTAGCATCACACATCAATTTAAAAGGTTTTCCCCAATCTAGAGAAACTATAATTAGTGTAGTGACTAATTTTTCTTTTAATAACTCAAAGTCTTTAAGACATTCTTCATTAAAGTTGAAAATTAAATCTTTCTCCAGTAAATGGCATAAATGCTTAGCAATTTTTGAAACTCTTTAATATATCGCATGTAGAATCCAATATGTCCTAAGAAACTCTTAATTTCCCTTACATTTTTGTTGGATAAGGTAAATTAGCGATCACTTGAATTTTAGTAGGATCTACTTCCATACCATTTTTTGATATTTGAGGTAAATTAGTGATCACCTGAAATTTTTAGCAGGATCTACTTCCATACCATTTTCTGATATTTTATGTCCTAATACAATTCCTCCTACAATCATGAATTGACATTTTTCCCAATTAAGGACTAAATTTATTTCTTCACAGCGCTTAAGAACTTTTGATAAATGTTCTGAACATGAGTCAAATGAAGTTCCAAACATTGAAAAATCATCCATAAATACTTCAATTCCTTTTTCAATTAAATCATAAAAAAATGCCATCATACATCTTTGAAATATAGCAAGGGCATTACATAAACTAAAGGACATTCTTCTAAAAGCAAATGTACCATAATGACTGGTAAAAATTGTTTTCTCTTGAACCTGAGGAGTTATTTGTATTTGGTGATAACTAGTATATCCATCTAGAAAATAAAAGTATTTATGCCCAGCTAGTCTATCCAGCATTTTATCTAGAAAGGGTAATGGAAAATAATTTTTCCTAGTGACAAGATTTAATTTTCTATAATCAATGCATATTCGCCACCCTGCAACTTGTTTAGTTGGTATTAATTCATTATGTTCGTTCACAGTCACAGTTACTCCTCCTTTCTTAGGAATGCAATGAATTGGACTAACCCATGCCTATTTGAAATATGGTAGATAATTCCAACATCTAACCACTTTAAGATTTCTTTCTTAACAACTTCTTTCATAACAAGATTCAATCTCCTTTGAGGACCAGCCCTGGGTTTACAATTGTCTTCCATATGAATTACATGCATACAAATTGAAGGACTGATTTCTTTAATATCAGCTATTATCCATCCAAAAGTTTTCTTAAAATTTTTTAAAATTTTCATCAATCTTTCTTCTTCTTCCAGCGCTAATTTTGAGGAAATTATAACTGGTAAAGTAGAGGAATCTCCTAAAGAGGCATATTTTAAATGATCAGGAAGTAACTTCAACTCAAGTTCTGGAGGTTTTTTATTGATGGAAAGAATGATTTATCTTTTTCTATTGTATCCAGAATTTCAAAACTTTTTTGAACATAGTTTGAATCTTCCATAAAAAGATATTCACATTGATCTAATTCCTCTTTTTTCTCGTGTTCCAAATATTTTACTTCAGATTTTTCTTCATAAGTAGTTTTGAAATGACATTCACTCAGATATCTTATAATATTCATTCTATAACATTCATCATCTTTACTTTTTACAGGATACTTCATAGATCTTGAAATGTTAAAAGTAACAGTTTGATCATTGACACACATTGTTAATTCCCCTTTTTGCACTTCTATCATTGCTCTTCCTTTGGATAGGAAAGGTCTCCCCAAGATGATAGGTACCTCCTTATCTTCTTCCATATCTAGCACAATGAAATCAAGAGGAAAGATAAAATGATCCACTTTCACTAGGTTATCTTCTATAACTCCTTTAGAGTACGTTATTGAATGATCTGCTAATTGCAGAGTTATTGTAGTAGGGGTTATTTCTCCTAATCTCAATCTTTTAAATATTGATAATGACATAAGGTTAATACTTGCACCTAAATCACATAAAGCTTTCCCATAAAATCTATTTTCTATCGCACATGAAATTGTAAAGCTACCAGGATCTTTAAGCTTTTTAGGAAGCATTTTCTAAATTATAGCATTGCACACCTCACTAAGTGCAACAGTCTCATTATCTTCAAACTTTTTTTTCATATTGAGAATATCCTTCATAAACTTTACATAACTTAGCATTTGTTCTAAGGCTTCAGAAAATGAAATATTAATTTTAAGCTTCTTAAAAATCTCCAGAAATTTTGAAAATTGCTTATCCAACTTCTGTTGACGAAGTCTCTGAGGAAATGAAGGTGGTGGTTTCTCTAAGTTAACTTTAAGTGGAGAAATTGGTCTTTCAGAATCTTTTGGAGCTTCCTCTTTTGATTCTTCAATTTCTTCTCTCTCTACTTCAGTTTCTTTTTGAACCCTATCTTCCAACTCACTTCTGCTTCTGTTGTCTATAACTGGGTCCAAATAATAAACCTTAAAAAAAAATAAAAATAAAACATCATCATCAACGATAAAATTTGACACATCACATTTTCTACACTTTCACAAATGTTTTGAAATACCAAATACTTACAATGAAAATGAAAATTTTCAAAATGCTTGAAAAGTGCTCTAAGCACAAAACAAACTGGCGAAACCACAATTTTCTACATATTGTTCTCTATCGGTTTCTATTCTTTTGTCACCATAAAGTGTTCACATTTACATATATCTCATGTTTGTTACAAATCTCCACTATTTCACAAACTTCTACCAATTTCATAAATTCTCTGGAAAACTTCACAATCACTACAATTTCACAAATTTCACAACAATCTCAGCAGTCTCAACAGTCTTAACAACCTGGGATAGGCTCCATAGCCTCATCCTTTCTCAGCACCCGGGATAGGCTTCATAGCCTTATCCTTCCTCAATAGCCTGGGATAGGCTTCGTCCTTATCCTTTCATAGCACCTGGGATAAGCTTCATAGACTTATCCTTCTTCAACAACCTGGGATGTACTTTATAACCTTATCCTTCCTCAGCAATTTGAGATAGGCTTCATAGCCTCTTCCTTTCTCAGCACCTGGGATAAGCTTCAAAGCCTCATCCTTTCTCAGCAACTAGGATAAGCTTCATAGCCTTATCCTTCTTCAACACCTAAGATAGGCTTCATAGCCTCATCCTTTCTCAGCAACCTGGGATAGGCTCCATAGCCTCTTCCTTTCTCAGCAATTGGGATAGGTTTCATAGCCTCATCCTTCCTCAACATTTGAGATAGGCTCCATAGCCTCATCCTTCCTCGGCAACCTGGGATAGGCTCCATAGCCTCATCCTTTCTCAGCACATGGGATAGGCTCTATGACAACGACTTTATATATGCTTAAATTTATGAACCCAGATTTATATATTTTTGTAAAGTCACAATTTCAAACGCAAGTATAATTATCGCTCAAGTAATACAGGGCTTTAGTGGAGTCCCGTTTATCGATCCCACATGAAAGCGAGGTAAGAGGTCCTTAGTCAACTTTTAGTCTACTACAATTAGTCCTTAGTTTGGAATGTCGATTAAAATGATGTTTATCTAACAACTACCCTAAAACAAGTGTTAAATGTGAAGATAGTAACTATAACTAAATGCAAATATTAATTCTAAAGATAACCCTTTTTGGATGAATTGGTTTGGAGAATTTTGAGATATTACAAACTACTATTCTTATGTAATGAATTAGATAATGTAAAGGAATGAGATGCATTAAATATTGTATGTGCCAAATAGGAGCAATCATATTCTTTACCCTTTGGTCCAGGCATAAAGAACATTGACTAATCCTATGCTTGTTTACTGAATCCGTGGCTAGGCTGGGAGGATACTGACTCTCACTTTGGAGCTCCCACGTTCCCCTCACTTAAGGGCTAACATCTCCGCTTCAGTACTCAAACAATATGACCAAGTTGGGGATTTTAGTCTGTCACCCTAAAATCTTGAATTCTTCACCCATCAAAGTATATTTCCTTATTTATTTGCATTCAACTCCCATGAACTTAACCATTTATGAAATCTGAATGTGGTTCTACTTTGTTGAGAATTACACAACCATCTTGGATCTTAATGCAATTATAATAAATTTTAACACTACAACAGGCCTTTATTGTAATGTAAATAAACTGCAAGTAAAAAACATCACATTGATAATTAAATCCGCTTCTAACATGCATCACAAAATCCTAAACATGAATTCTACTCATTATAAAAGAAAAGTAAAATGAAAACAATGACATAATCTTCTCATGCCACTATTTTCAAAGAAGAAGAAAGAGTAAGAGAAGCCCATCACAAAGCACCAAGAAAACACAATGGAAACTTCATTTAACCAAAGCAAATCCACTAGATAAGTGTTTACAAAATAATCTTCTCATGCCACTATTTCCAAAGAAGAAGAAAGAGTAAAAGAAGCCCATCACAAAGCACGAAACACAACACTTCATTTAACCAAAGCAAATCCACTAGATAAGTGTTTACAAAATCATAAGATAATGAAGAATTTATTTCCAAACAAAAAGAGAGAGTAAGAGAAACCCATCACAAAGCACGAAGAAAACACAACATAAACTTTTAAAACAAAGCAAATCCACTAGATAAGTGTTTACAAAACCATAAGATAATGAAGAACACAATACTTAGATTTTTTCTTTGAAAGAAAGAAAAAAATCTCTCCCAAAAAGTCTCCCGCCGATCCATGCAATGCTAGAACATCTCCTTACGATTTCTCTCAAAATCTTCTCTCCAATCTCTCCAAAAGGGTAGAAAACTACATTTCTACTCCTATTCTAAGAAACCTAAACTTTCTCCACACTTTTCCTAACATTCATCTCACACAAATCCCCCTTTTTCTAACCTAAATTCATTCTTTTAAAGTGTAGGGACGAAGTATGAAGAGTTGCCACAAACACCCTTCTAAAAATCGTCCAAATACATTGAATTTCAGCCCATAACCGTCCCGGGCGCCGTCGACGGGCTCGAGGGCGCTTTCGGCGAGCTTTTCTGTCGTTTTTCGGTCTTCTCGGGTAAATCTCGCCGTCGGCGACGTTTTGGCGCCATTGGCGGGCAGACTGTGCAGCTCCACCGTTTCGCTCCGTTTGACTCCGTTTTAGCTCGATTTCACCCCATTTCAGTTGCGTTGTGTTCCTAATAGATAGCCCTACAAAATAAGCATAAAATAACTTTCCTTTAAAGTGTAATCTCATTCAAAAATATGCAAGAAGTGTAAAAGAGATTAAGCATCGAAAGACTTATCGAAAGATGGCAGGGCAAAATTTCATTTCTTGCTCGTTTTTGCTCCAAATTGCACAGTTTTTGTTTCTTTTTCTCCAAAAGTTCATAATTCATCATACCTGCAACAAAAAATCAAAAATACCCTTCTTTAAAGTGCAATATCATCAAAATCAGTGTAAAATAGGTATGAAAATCTCAACATATTTTCCTTTGGTCACTCTACAGCCTTATCCTTCCTCAGCAACCTGGATAGGCATCATAGCCTCATCCTTTCTCAGCAACCTGGGATAAGCTTCGTCCTCATCCTTTCTCAGCACATGGGATAGGCTCTACAGCCTTATCCTTCCTCAATAACCTGAGGTAGGCTCCATAGCCTCATCCTTTCTCAAAAACTAGGATAGACTTCATAGCTTCATCCTTCCTCGACAACCTGGGATAGGCTCCATAGCCTCATCCTTTCTCGGCACATGGGATAGGCTCTACAGCCTTATCCTTCCTCAGCTACTTGGGATAGGCTCCATAGCCTCATCCTTTCTCAGCACATGGGATAGGCTTCATAGCCTCATCCTTCCTCAGCAATCTGGGATAGGCATCATACCCTCATCCTTTCTCAGTATTTGGGATATGCTTCATAGCCTTACCTTTCTCAACATCGTCATTTGGGATAGGATTCATAGCCTCATCCTTCCCCAGAAACCTGGGATAGGCTTCATAACCTTATCCTTCCTCAACAACCTAGGATAGGCTCCATAGCCTCATCCTTCTCAACACCTGGGATAAGCTTCATAACATCATCCATTCTCAGCACATAAGATGGACTTCATAGCGTCATCTTTTCTCAACACATATGATAAGCCTCATAGCCTCAACTTTTATCGACACCTGTGATAAGCTTTATCCTCATCCTTTCTCGGCACTTGGGATAGGCTTCATAGCCTCATCCTCTGTTAGTACATACGATAGGCTTCATAGCCTCAACTTTTCTCGGCACCTGAGGCAACTTTGTCCTCACCATTCTTGACACTTGCTATTTATTGGGTTGGATATCAGTCTTCATGAATTCTTTCCTAATGGGATAAAATCAGAACAGTAAAAGAGACCTCACAACGCGTTTGGGGCACCTGTTCCACCCACACCATATAAAAAATTCATTCACGCTACGTCGACACTGATTACGCACACACCAAACTAAAATTTGCACACTTCGCTACGTCGGCACAGACTACACATACACTAAATGAAAAACACACTCTTTTCTACCCCACCGAAGCTATGCAAAAACTTTTTGTCAATACACGACAACTCTTTGCCAAATCACGACAATCCTTTGCCAAATTACGACAATATCGGTAAGGTCATGACCATATTTCGGCCGAATCACGACAATACTTCTAGATTCATACCTTCCTTCCCATAACGAGTATAGGTTGAATCTATACATATGTCTGAGCTAGGTATAAGACATCTTTAAGTGTACACGACATCCTAGACTCTCTTTTGACACTTGCTACCACTAAGACCATATACCTCAAGAGGTATAGTTGTGTCTTTGACTAGCTGTCGACTTGAAGATGAGTCTCTGTGCTTCTCTTCCTCACAACTTCTAAAAAAAATACACACACAAATCAACCTTTGATAAATATCTTTCTTGCTCATCCCTAGCGGACAACGTCTTCTATATCCCCAGTGGGTGTTCACTAAGCTACCCATGGTGGATACTAGCGCAGTTCCTCCCTTACTAAGTTGTATACTCTTTAAGGGAAAGTAAACTTCAACCTTTCTCGATTGGTCTGTTGATTGCCTCG
>JXCR01144972.1:0-15195 GCA_002079205.1 Phalaenopsis hybrid cultivar | reverse complement strand
TTAGTTAACCCTAAACCAATAGGATTAGCTAAGCCTAAACTTTAGGTTAGTTAACCCTAGACCAATAAGATTAGTTAACCTAAACCTTAGGTTAATTAACCCTAAAATAATATGATTAGCTAAGCCTAAACATAAGGTTAGTTAACCTTAAACCAATAGGATTAGTTAACATAAACCTTAGGTTAGTTAACCCTAAACCAATAGGATTAGTTAACCTAAACCTTAGGTTAATTAACCCTAAACCAATATGATTAGCTAAGCTTAAATATTAGGTTGCTTAGCCCTAAACTAATAGGATTAGTTAACCTAAACCTTAGGTTAGTTAACCCTAATCCATAGGATTAGTTAACCTAAACCTTAGGTTAGTTAACCCTAAACCAATAGGATTAGTTAACCANGTCATCACACCCATGGGGCTGACCAAAATTATTCGAACCCAGTTTACTCTAAAATACCCCACTTGAATGTTCAAATTCATCAAAATTTCCCAAAATTGCAATTGAATCACACAAACAATTTAAAACCATTTGATATTATCATTTAGACCATTTGAAACTCAAAATTGCAAAAATACCCAATTTTCTCAAAAATTACCAAAATGCCCCTAGACCCCCAAAATATCAAAATTTCCAAAATCTCCGAGAGTCACTGATAAGTCTTAAAAAATCATACCAAATCATTCCTTACGTCTTTCTGAGAATTTTGACTGTAATATTGTCATACTTCCGGATAACTTTTTGACACTTCGACAACAAAATAATTCATACTTAAAAAATGCTTTGGGGATCATAAAACCTTCAACATTGATTGAAAATGACCCCAAACACTGTCGTTTGACTTCAAATTTCTTCATGAGCCACAACGAGCCTTTAAATCAACCTTTTGACCACTTTGACCAAAGTTAGCCAAAATTACCAAAATGCTACTAATAAACCAAAAATTCTCAAATTCTCCAAAATCATCTCAAACACTCCTAAAATCAATTCTTGACCATCCATTGGGTCTAATTTGACCAAATTCACTCACTTCGACATAAATCTCCAAACTGAGCTCCATGACTAATCAAATACCTTAATCTCAAATTCAAAATGTTTATATCCAACTTCAAATGAATTCAAATCAATTTAATTGGCCCATGATCAATTTCCAAAATGGTCGATCGCAAACAAAAAAATTCAACGCAAATTAAATTTGACGCATTTTTGACATGACCGTCGACGAAAGTGGTCCGAAAGACCTCATATGACGAAATGAACCGCGCGAGCGNCTCCAAAATCATCTCAAACACTCCTAAAATCAATTCTTGACCATCCATTGGGTCTAATTTGACCAAATTCACCCACTTTGACCAAAATCTCCAAACTGAGCTCCATGACTAATCAAATACCTTAATCTCAAATTCAAAATGTCTATATCCAACTTCAAATGAATTCAAATCAATTTAATTGGCCCATGATCAATTTCCAAAATGGTCGATCGCAAACAAAAAAATTCAACGCAAATTAAATTTGACGCATTTTTGACATGACCTTCGACGAAAGTGGTCCGAAAGACCTCATATGACGAAATGGACCGCACGAGCATGTCCGGAACGTTGATTTCACCTACGGAGAACGTTCATTTCACCGCGATGACGCGTTCGACGAAAATTGCACAGAGAGATTTAAATAATAATAACAATAATAATATTATTATTTAATAATTTTTTTTTTGAAATAAAACCTCACGCATGCAACATTTATATATATATAGGGTTTAGGGTTTAGGGTATATATATATCATAACTCACGCATACTTCACTCTCACGCCCAGCCCCGCCCCTCTCTCTCTCACTCTCTCTCTCTCTCTCTCTCTCTCTCTATATATATATATATATATATATATATATATATAAGCAGGAATGAAAATTGAAATAACATGCTTTCAGAAATTTATATACCCTAATTATACAAGTATAAAACTAAAAATACGAGTAAAATTAATTTTTGATCAACATTTTATCATTTTTATTTTAATTCAACATGTAGAGATTCAATAAGCTTCTAAGTAGTGGGTACAAACAGAAAAACAAACTAACACACTAACTTTTATTTCCAGTCTCAACATAAAAACAAACACACTAACAAGATAAATGAAAAAAATAGGGTAGTAGTTTTCTGAGTTTAAAATTTAAAATTAAAGTTAGCAAGCTTTTCAACTTTTTAAAAGATATAGAATCAAGTTCAATCCTTAACTTACTAACATAGTACTTTAACACAACAAAAATCGCTACACTAGAATTTTAAAACAAAATACTAATAAACACAAACATCACAATAAAAATCAAACAAAAGTCCTACACATCAAATAGTCTAAACAGGTACACAAATGTAAATATAGCAAGTCCAAACTTACACAGTCCATCACATATTACAAACATAAAAATAAATTTGTCTTCCTCCTCACCAACATTAGAATCACCGTTATTCCAGACATCTGCAGCTCATAATCAGGGTACCTAGGATATGGAGGAAATTGTACTCCTTGGTTACCCCTAATGAGGCTCTCCAAAAATGAATGAAATTTCTCCTCATGATCTCTTTTCCTTCTATTATACCCATCAATATGATCTGCAAAGCTTTCTAAATTTCATACCTTATATGCGGTATGATTGATATTGTCCATCATCCTCTGCAATAATTGATTTTGAGTTTCAGTAAACTCACCTCTAGAAGTAAGAGCTCGCGAGGTAGATGGTCTAGATGTAGAAGCAGCTGAGGTAAAAGTAGCAGATGTTGTCATTCCATAACTCCTTGAAAATCCTCCTCTCAAGCCAAAAATAGAATGCCTAGAATATGACTTCACATTTTTAGTTGTAATTGGCTTTAGAAGCAACAATACTTCTTCGCAACTATCATATCTCACTCTAGCTTGCTCACACAAAGAATAGATTAAGGAAGTAGATCCCAAAGTTGTAGTAGTAGCGGCAGTGGCAGAACCGATGAAAGTCTGATAGATCAAAACTCCAATATTTATGAGCTTGCCTTCCTGAATATAATAGCTCAATGTTATCTTTCTATGGTAACTTCACTAAGATGATTCGTCGATAACAAACGAGCTGAAATAAAGTAGTGCCACACCTTTGATGGTGCACATAACTTCAAAGTGCAAAAGTTAACTCTCCTGTCATTTATAATTTTCTAGAGTCCTCTTCCAACAGTCAAATAAGAAATAATCTCGCCTAGTTAGTAGGACTATAGTTCGCATAAAAACACAAAGTATCAGGTGGTAGATGGTAAAACATATTGATTACCTCTTGTGAAAAAGGTACAAATTTTCCTCTAACCATGACTCGATCATCTTCAGCCTCGGGAAGGTTTGCATAAAACTCCCTAACTACAGATATAACAATCACAACAGAAGAATAGCAGAATTGTTCCCATTATCGGCGAATGATCAGCTCTTCTTCAAATCTACTTGGATTTTTTAAACATGGCTCCTTGATAAGTTTTCGTGATTGCAGAGCATCACTATACCTATCTTAAGGTTTCAAACTGACTAACTTGCTCGAATCAAAGGGGCTTTTTACTTTAATCCTCTTCATTCTTGGTGACATTCTACAAATTTCATAAAATTCCACAATAACTTCAAAAACTCAAGCCTATTCTACTATACTTAACTTCTACAAGCATAAAAACACTTTCTATGCAAATTCCATATATATTTCCTCACTTTTCACCATGAACAGTGATTTTCAGGTTCTTCCAAATGTACTCAAAATACATGGTGAAAATCCAAATTTTTTACATAAAATTGAAGCTCTTACCTCAAGAATTCCAAATCTAGCAAATTTTGCTCAATTCCACAAAAAAATCTCCACGAAATGGCTTGCCTTAGACTTCCAAATCACGAACTTGAGGGGTTAAAGGTGACAGTGAGAGTAAAAATGACAATTTTTGGGGTTATTTTTCACTTTTAATCATTCACAAACCGCTTTTCATAAACCAGCACTTAAGCGTGGATTAGTGGCGCTTAGGCGTCCGCCTCTTTGGTTACAATGTGCTTAAGTGCGAGAATGTGGTGCTTAGGCACCAGTGCATGATTTTTGATATTTTTGAACTTAAGTAAAATGCACTATAAGCTTAAGTATACCACCCCTAACTTGTCTCATAACACTTAAAGTACTATTTTTCTCTCCTTTAACTCTCCTCTCTCTCAAAATTCTACAATATAACTAATTCGATTCGAGGCTAAAAATATCACAAATTTTCACAAAAATAAACATATACATTTATTCACAAACTAGTACAAGCACATATAACACTTAATTGTCACTCCAAAAAGTTTCGGATGAGAAACCATTCTATATACAATCACTAAACAACCTAACATAAACTCCAAAAATAGTATTTAACACTTAACACATTAAACAACAACTCCTAACAAACAAATTTTAACACTAAACATAATTCCATTCTTCATTTGTTGGGACAAATTTTGATCTTTCATTAGTCTCTCCTTGGGCATTCGAAATATAAAGTTGATAAAACGGATGGTGGTGACAAGCTCTGATATTATCTTCATCAATCCATTTATTCTTAAGATACATCGTCTTATTCGCTTCCTCTATATAACTAGTATGGCTAAATTGCATTTTCAATTATTATCCAATATGCTCTAGATGTGCATGAATCTCAATTACCTTTGTCTCTTGTAAAGTCATGCGAGTCTCAATTTTCTTGATCTTTTTTGATATTCCTTCAATACTAATGGCTAAGAAACCATTATACATCTCTTGTGCACTTTTACTAATGAATCTCTTCCTCATTGTCTCTTCCTTCTTCTTTAAATCCATCTCCCATGAAGACATCTTCTCAAAAACTCTTATTCTCTTAGACTTCTATGGCTAAAAATGATTTGACGTGAAATTCCTTCACAAAACTCTTCTATTTATAAGCCTAAATCACTCTACTAACTTCTAGGCACGTCCTAGAACAGCCTTGGCACTTTTTAGTCAATATATGGTGGTTAAACCTTCTAGAATCTGAATTTCACACATGGTTTCTAACTCCCGTGCTTAAGCGCCAAATATTGGTGCTTAACCGCCAGTGCTAAATTTTGCACCAGTCAATTTAAAGTCCAAATTCTCATTTAAGCATATCTAGATCACTAAATAAAGTCTTAAAATCAATAATAACACATAATAGTCTCAATAAATACTACCCCTAATTTTCTTGATCACACACGAACAACATTCGAAGCAAAACACACTTTTAACTATGGGTTGCCTCCCATAAAGTGCTTGGTTTAACGTCATCACCCTGACGTAACCAGTGCTCATTCTGGTTGACCCAACTTCATTTGATCGTTAAATTTATGTTGATCGCCTACTAAATAAGGTTTCAATCTATGACTATTCACTTTAAATACTTTCTCAGTCTTAGGATCTTTAATATCTACAGCTCCATAAGGATAAACTTTTATCACAATAAATGAGCACATCCACCTGGCCTTAAGTTTTCCTGGAAATAATCTTAGCTTGCATTATATAGCAATGCTTGTTGCCCTGGCAGAAAATTTTTAATAAGAATCCTTCGATCATGCCACCTCTTCATCTTTTCTTGGTAAATCTTATCACTCCATAAGATTCATTCTTTATCTTTTCAAGCTCATTTAATTGTAACAATCTTTTCTCACTAGCATCTTTCAAATTATAATTGAACTCTTTAATTCATTTAATTGCAATAATCTTTTCTCACCAGCATCTTTTAAATTATAATTGAACTCTTTAATCGTAAAATATGCTTTATGATCAAGTTCAACTGGTAAGTGACAAGCTTTTCCAAATATTAGCCTATATGGGGATATTCCTATAAGAGTTTTGTATGCAGTCCTATTAGCCCACAAAGCATAGTCAAGTTTGACTGACCAATCCATTTTTGTTGGATTCACATATTTTTCCATAATCCATTTAATTTCTAGATTTCATAATTCATCCAAACCACTTTTCTGAGGATGATAAGCAATAACAATTCTATGGTTTACATGATATTTCTTTAATAATTTCTTCATTATGGCATTTCTAAAATGACTTCCCCCATCAGTTATGATAGCTCTCGGCATCCCAAATCTACAAAATATGTTAATTTTCAAAAATTTTGCAACACTTTGAGCATCACATCAAGGTAAAGCAACAACTTCTATCTATTTGGATACATAGTCCACTGCTAACAATATATATAAATTTCCAAAATATGGTATAAATGGTCACATGAAATCTAATCCCCAAACATCAAATATTTTAACTTCTAGCATATAATTGAGTGGCATCTCATTTCTTTTAGAAATATTGCCAACTTGTTGACATCTATCACAAGTTTTAATATAAGCATTAACATCTCTAAAAAGAGTAGGCCAATAGAATCCAGATTGTAAAATTTTGTATATTATTTTATCAACACCAAAATGTCACCTAAAATCAGAATTATGACATTTTTGGATAATTTCATAAGTTTCATCTAAAGGTACGCATCTTCAAATAATTAGATCCATTCCTTGTTTATATAAAAATGGGTCATCCAAAAAATAAGTCGTAGCTTCAAAAATAAATTTCCTCTTTTGTTGTTATGTCATTCCATATGGTATAATATCACTAACAAGAAAGTCCACAATGTCGGCATACCACAGAACACGCCACTCATTAATACTGAACAATTTTTCATCTAAAAAATGTTCATTAATTTTTTTTTCAAAATAGAGTGGTTTTTCTAACTCAAGTCTGGACAAATGATCAGCAATTTGATTTTTAGTTCCCTTTCGATCTACTATTTTAATGTCAAATTCTTGCAAAAGAAGAATCCATCTTATAAGTCTAGGTTTAGCGTCCTTCTTTTTCATTAAATACTTAATAACAGAATGATCTGTACACAATATGCAATGAGTCCCAATTAAATATGATCTAGATTTATCAAAGGCATATACTATTGCTAATAACTCTTTTTCAGTTATTGTGTAATTAGGGTTTTATTAAGAGTTTTACTAGCATAGTAAATTACTTTAAATATTTTATCATATCATTGTCCTAAAACAACTCCAATAGTATAATCACTAGCATCACTCATCAGTTCAAAAGATTTTCCTCAATCTGGTGAAACTATAATTGGTGCAGTGACTAATTTTTCTTTAAATACCTCAAAAGCTTTTAGGCACTCTTCATCAAAATTGAAAATTGCATCTTTCTTTAGTAAATGGCATAAAGGCTTAGCAATTTTTGAAAAGTTTTTAATATATCGCCTGTAGATTCCAACATATCGTAAAAAACTCCTAATTTCTCTTACATTTGTTGGATAAGGTAAATTAGAGGTCTCTTGAATTTTAGCAGGATCTACTTTCATACCATTTTTTGATATTTTATGTCCTACTACAATTCCTCCTTCTTCCATGAATTGGCATTTTTCCAAATTAATGACTAAATTTGTTTCTTTACAGTGCTTAAGAACTTTTGATAAATGTTTTAAACATGAGTCAAATGAAGTTTTAAACACTGAAAAATTATTCATAAAGACTTCAATCCCATTTTCAATTAAAGCACAAAAACTTTCCATCATACATATTTGAAATGTACCAGGGGTATTACATAAACCAAAGGGCATTCTTCTAAATGCAAATGTACCATAAGGACTGCTAAAAGTTGTTTTCTCTTGATCCTCCGGAGTTACTTATATTTGGTGATATCTAGTATATCCATATAGAAAATAAAAGTATTTATGCTCAGCTAGTCTATCCAACATTTGATCTTGAAACGGTAGTGGAAAATGATCTTTCTTAGTGGTGAGATTTAATTTTCTATAATTAATGCATATTCGCCACCCCGTGACTTGTCTAGTAGGTATTAACTCATTATGTTCATTCGTAGTCACAGTTACTCCTCCTTTCTTAGGAACACAGTGAGTTGGACTAACCCATGCACTATCTGAAATATGATAAATAATTCCAGCATCTAACCACTTTAAAATTTCTTTCTTTATTACTTCTTTAATTACAGGAATCAATCTCCTTTTAGGATCAGCCCTGGGTTTGCAGTTCTTTTCCATATGAATTTTATGCATACAAATTAAAGGACTAATTCCTTTAATATCAGCTATTGCCCTCCAAAGGCTTTCTTAAAACTTTTCAAAAATTTCATCAATCTTTCATCTTCTTCCATCATTAACATTAATGAAATTATAACTGATAAAGTACAGGAGTCTCCTAAAAAGGAATATTTCAAATGATCTTGAAGTAATTTCAACTCAAGTTTTGGAGGTTTTGCTATTGATAGACAAAATGAATTATCTTTTTTCTATCGTGTCAAAAATTTCAAAACTTTCTCAAACATAATTTGAATCTTCCTTAAATAGACCTTCACTTTAATCTAATTCCTATTCTTACTCTGTTCCAAATCTCTTACTTTGATTTTTTTTATCATAAATAGTTTTAAAATAAAATTCACTTAGATATCTTATAACATCCATTCTATAGCATTCATCATCATTACCTTTTACAAGATATTTGATTGATCTTGAAAGGTTAAAAGTAACAGTTTGATCATTGACGCACATTATTAATTCTCATTTCTACAAATCTATCATTGCTCTTCCTATGGTTAGGAAAGATCTACCCAAAATGATAGGTATCTCTTTATCTTCCTCCATATCAAGCATAATGAAATCAATAAGAAAGATAAATTGATCCATTTTCACTAGGACATCTTCTATAACTCCTTTATGGTAAGTTATCAAACGATCTGCTAACTACAGAGTTACAACAGTGGGGGTTATTTCTCCTAATCTCAATCTTGATAATGGCATAAGGTTAATGCTTGCACCTAAATCACATAAAGCTTTCCCAAATTTGTCTCTTATCGCACATAGAATTATAAAGCTATCAGGATCTTTAAGCTTTTTAGGAAGCTTCTCTTGAATAATTGCACTACACTCCTCACTAAGTGCAACAGTCTCATTATCTTAAAAATTCCTTTTCCTGTTAACAATATCCTTCATAAACTTTACATAGCTTGGCATTTGCTCTAAGGCTTCAGCAAATGGAATATTAGTTGTAAGCTTCTTAAAAATATCAAGAATATTTTGAAAATTGCTTATCCAACTTTTGTTGATGAAGTCTCTGAGGAAATGGAGGTGGTGGTCTTCTAAGTTAACTTTAAGTGGAGAAATAGGTCTTTTAGAATCTCTTAAAGCGTCCTCTTTTGATTCTTCAATTTTTTCTCTCTACTTCAGTTTCTTTTAGAACCCTACCTTCCAACTCTCCTATGCTTCTAAGTTGAACGGCTTTTACTTGCTCTTTATTCCGGTCTTTAGGATTTCTTTCAGTATTACTATGAAGTGTTCCTTAGGATCTATTACTTAATAAATTTGGGATTTTTCCAAGTTGATTATCAATATTTCTAATTGTAGCTCCTTGACTTTGTAACTCATTTTCCATTTGTAACACTACATCTTCTATAAACAACTTCTTCTCCTTAAATTATGTATTATTGTTGAAACCTAAAGGATAGGTAGATCTATAATTATTATTCCCTTGGTTGTTCTAGTTTCCCAATGGGTTTCCTTGGTTGTTCCCCCATTGCTGATTATTACCATCTGTAGTATTATTCTAATTTAAGTTGGGATGGTTCTACCAACTTGGGTTATAATAGTTTGAATAAGATTATTCTGCTTGTTATTTATGGCATTCAAAGTTTCTAATGATGCTTGAGAATCTACCATTTGACCTAATAAATTTTCTTCAATCATGGAGATTGGTTGGGAAAAATTCATTCCAAATTGGTCTAACTTTCTTGAAATTGCAACATCTTGATTTGCTAACATAGTAAATGCATCAGATTCATGAATATTGGCTACCTTCTTAGTATTCTCCCTCTCATAAGGCCATTGAAAATTATTGGTAGCCATTTATTCAATTAAAGCATAAGCTTCAAGAAATGATTTTAACATTGATGAACCACCAATAACAACATCGATAATTGATCTAAGAGATCCAGCTAATCCATTATAAAAATTTTGAATTATTAACCATTCTAGTATAGCATGGTATGGACACTTTCTTAAGAGTTCTTTAAATATTTCTCGTGCTTCATAAATAGGTTCCCCTTCAAACTGATTAAAAGATGTAATATCATTTATAAACTTCACAGTTTTTTATGGTGAAAAATATTTAGCAAGGAATTTTTGTGCTAAATCACCCAAGTTCTGATAGATGTAGGTGCTAACAAATTTAACTAGATCTTAGCTTTATTCGTTGATGAGAAAGGAAATAACCTAATTCTTATGGCATCATCCGTTACACTATCATATTTAAATGTAGCACACAATTCGAGAAAACTGACAGGGTTTAAATTTGGATCTTTAGTTGGTGATCCCCCGAACTGATTATTTGATACCATTTGGATAATAATAGGTTTAAGGTCAAATGAAATAGCCACTACAGTAGGTTTTTGAATACTACAATGAAGTTCATCTACCATATTGTTGGCATAATCTCGAAAAGTCTATATTCTTGATGAATTTCAACATTTTGATCATTTTGGTTTACCATTTCTGTAAATTTTTTAGATTTTTCAAAATTTTAATTTTTCTAATTTTTCTAATTTTCTTAACAATTTTCTCTAATTCAGAATCATAATGCACTAGTCCTTTAGAACCTAAACTACGCATACACTAACATAAAAATAAAAATAAAATACAACAAAACACATAAAAAACAAAATATTATAATAAGATATTCCTCAATAACTTTTAAAGTTTTAAAAAAACTTTCTAAAATAGATATTTTCTTTTAATCAATTATCTTTCGATTCGATCTCCGACAACGACGCTAAAAACTTGATACTATTATTATTTATATGAAACAGTATAATAATGTCTTTGATGATAATTTTCACTTATGTTTCCGTACTTTGCAACAAAACCAAAAACTTGATCCTAGAGAAAATAAAAATTTAAATTTTTAATCTATAAATATTTTAGGATACTACGCAAGTATATGTATCGTTATCAAGTAATATATGAATTTTTTATTAAGACCTGAATATCGAACCCATAGGGAAAATTAGCAATATGCACTATTGAATAAGAAACTTTCTATTTTAAAAAGACAATTACTTAAGCTATAAATATTTTTATAGTAATTAAAATTCAAATCTTTTTGGTATTTTTGATATTTTTACAGAACAAAAAAAACTTCTAAAGATAACTTGAGTTTATTTAAAAGTAAAGCACTGAATATGAAAACATCTTTCTCCTCATCATGAATTAATAATAAGTATAGAAATTCTGTTGTGGAAGTATGCAGATTGTGTTGTGCCAAATAGGAGCAATAATATTCCTTACCCTTACTATAGATGCTATAAGGAACATTGGCTAATTTAAAGTTTGAATAGTTATGATGATTGGCTAGGCAAGGAAGATGCTCTCACTCTAGAGTTCCCTCGATTCCTTACAACTGGGGCTAACAACTCATATCAGAACATAAAACAATAAACTAGGTTGGAGGCTTTAACTTGTCACTTTAAAATCATCTAACTCTACACCCTTCAAAGATTATTTCCATATTTATTTTCACTAAATCAAATGAATTACATTCTCATTCATACAACCTCATGTGATTCATTTCAGTTATTGACTGAGACAATACCAGCTGGTTCTTACATGTTCTCACAACAAAATTTAACATCTAAATAGGCCAAATCTAGAAGTAAATAAAGTGCATGGAATTAAATCATAACAACTTTTTCCAACATTAAAGATCAATACTCTCCACAAATTCCATCCAATACTTTAATTACTTATCATTTTAAGGAGAAAGATAAAGAAATCATTGTCAAACCAACAAGAATTCTCGATTAAAACCTAAAGTAGTTTAAAAACAAAAGATAAAAACTTATCTCAAATCTGCCACCATACTCTTGAAGTTCTTTTGAATCTCTTCTCTTTTACAATACTCTTAACTCTCAAAATAAAACTAAAAACAAAAAGGATAAAGTAAATTTGTGGTGCCTAAAAATCTCTCAAAACATTTCTCCTTGAACTTCTCAGAACTCCCCTTTTCCAAACACGTTTCAGGACTCTTCTAAAAGTCTCAACTTCCTTCTTTTATAATTTTCCAAGAGGTGCCTTGGTAACTCTTCAAAATGTGCCCAATTTGATGAATTCTCCAAAAGATGCCTCCTTTCACAAGCCTTCTAACCATATTTTTGTTTCTATTGGTCATAACCACCATCTTTAGCTAATAGGTGCCTCAAATATCTCTTCAAAATTTGGCAAAATGATGCAAACAACCACATAACTACCTCTAGCGCTTAAGCGCACGCTTAGGCATAGCCTTCTCTGTTTCACCGGTGCTTAAGCGCTTAAGCCCTAGTTCTGAAGCTTTGACGCCAAATTAATTTAGCACAATTTTCACATTTTTGCTCCAAATTTGATCATTTTCACTTTTTTTAGCATTTTCACTTTTTTACTTGTACCTAAAAGAAAAATACACAAATACCTTCCATTAAAGCACAATATCTTAAAAATAAGAATAATAGTGTGTCTAAAAACACTATATATTTTAGGTGTATCAGATGCCTTACTCCATTTATGGTGGTCTTAAACCTATCTTGAAGATATTGAGAATAGGATGCCTTACTCCATTTAAGGTGGTATTAATCCTATCTCGAAGATACTGAGAATATGATGTCTTACTCCATTTAGGTGGTTTTAAACCTATTTCAAAAATATGAGAATGGGACGACTTACTTCATTTAAGGTGGTCTTAAACCTATCTAAAAGATTTGTGTCACATTAGGAAGGAAAGTTCTGGGACTCACATTCAACCCAAATGATGATAAGGAAAATATCTGCTACGTTTAAGAGGAAAGCGCCGGGACTCACATCCAACCCAAGGGGTAGTGGGAAAATATATCAGAATCTCAGTACTGACCCCGAGAACAACATGAAAATATTGTAGAGAGTTTGTTCTGTTAAGCTCATAAATATGTGACATGTGAAGATTGACATTGGTACAAAAAGATTGCAGAGATTTGCGAGGAGTGAAAGACTCCATGAGAATGTGGAGGAGTTGGTGTAGACGAGGATAGTCGTGCTACACAAGCAAAGAGTAAGAAAACTCAAACTCGAGAGAAAAAGACTCAGAAAATTTATTTTCTTTTCTTGTTATCTTTATCACATTTAATTATCAAAGTATATTTTCAAAACATAATTTTGGTTGGTTGATTTTTCAAAAGGATATTTTATTTAAATTTTGTTTTCATCAAATCTTTTTTATTATTTTGTTCTTTGTTCATTATAATTCAGAACCAACGTATGGTTTTGTGGCTTTTTATCCATTGCAAGAAAGGGGAATTTGACAAATATGTTGAAGTGTGAAAGAAATTTCATTAATCTGCTTCAAATAGGAGTTACAGACTGAATACATGCTGAAAACATCAAAAGAGACAATCATGTCAAATAAATCTGAAAGATCATATGTTGAATATATATCATATATGCTACTCTGATGTAGTACAAAAACTGACAAAAAACTGTCTATCTGTCCTTTAGGGGACAAGCTCCTATTCAAGCTGACCTACTAAGCCATGCTCCAAGACAAGAATTCTTTTTACGTGTACTTAAAGGTACAACCTTCTCATAGCTCGTATGGTTTAGCTCCTCCAATTCTGGATCCAGTCGGAATCCATATGGCATCTTATTATCATCCATACTTCTTAATGTAATGGAAACTTTACATTGTGGAACTCCAGGGATGCAGTGCTTAATGAGGTCTGCTCCATTCACATTTAAAATTAGTATCAAACCCACCGACAATGGAATTACAACTAATCCTCTTAAGTCACTAGATCCAACAATGTAAATTTCTTTCCTAAACAAAATGTTGCTTTTACTTATGAACGAGACCTTGCATAAGGGTTTGAAATAATCATGGTGATCTATATGTGGGGGAATATTGTCTCCCTCTTCATAAATGTTGATGATACAACTATTTGGAATGCAGTCTACTGACAGCACACTCCATCTGACCATCCTTTTTATCATCCATTTTATTGTGGGAGGTAATGGATCCACCTCATCATGTCTTAAGATCCCCGGCAGGTTCCCTTGCGTATCTTTGGTGAAATTGTAGCAACAACCACGTTGGATGGTTATCCATCCTTTTCCACGCATCCACTTTCGTGGTTCTAAATAAGTTCTTTCCATCAGAAGGCCAGCTCGAGTCTTGTCTCTCAGGTTGAATATGCAGTCAAGAATGCTTCTTTCTAAACTTTCAGAAAAAATTCTGGTCTACAATTCCATACCTTCCAATATATTGACAAATTTTTCCTGAACTTCTTCGTAGAATTCAAACTCTCTCTTCTTTAACATGCTCATCTTGTCCAATTCTTCCATGGTAACCCTCCGTGACTGTCGGGCCCCCTCCCTCATTTCAATATCTATAAGAATCCATGTCTGTGTTGTCTTTATATCTAGTGGGATGTATGATTCTCCAACTGAGTGGCCGGTAGTCTGAAATCCACTGTTGGTAGAATTGTAGTCCGCCAGAGTGTTGTAACACTCTAAGCGGAAGACGTTACATTCTTGGCATTCCACAAATGCTCCTGTGACTAGTATCATCTGGGAATCTCGGTGTTGCACGTCGTGGAACCCATATAAATCTCATCTAAAATTGTGAGTAACATCGGCTCTGTAGCAAAGTCATACTCGTCCTCTGTGGTAGTAAAACTTGAGGAAGTCTCTCTCATGCAAGGATCATAAATTTTTCCCTCAGGAATTGGGGTAAGTAAGTTTTCTACCTTTTTCAGGCGTCTTTTTTCTTCACGTAAGAAAGCTCTGTGTTTTCAGCGATTGACATTTTTGAATTGAGTTCTTCTTAACGGTGCATCTGGTAGTTTTTCATTGTTAGCACTAACTAAATGTTCTGTTGGCACAGTTATCCAAGTTAAAGACTATGATGCCACCCTGAGGTGCTCTTTCCTCGTTAAGTGTGAGATTCCAACCATTCTTGAAAGCAAAATTAGCTTTTGTCCTGACATTTTTTTTGTAGATAATAGAAAAATCTTCAGTGTCTAAAATTTAGCAGGAACAAGAACAAAAGAAAACATTTATTAGACAAAATTTTTGTTTACATAGGTGCAAAGATAATTTATATATATATATATATATA
>JXCR01144971.1:94395-127579 GCA_002079205.1 Phalaenopsis hybrid cultivar | reverse complement strand
AATAAATTCCACAATCTACTCGAAATCACTAAACTCAACTCCTAAAATCTTAAACTAACAAATCCATGCATTTTCAATCAATTTTCCCAAATTTTCACCATGAATAGTATTTTTTTGGTAGCTCATTAATGTGTTCAAAATAGATGGTGAAAATACAAAATTTTTTGCATAGCAGTGATGCTCATACATCAAGAAGATCAAATCTAATAAATTTGGCTTGAATCCACCAAGAAATCTTTAAAATAGGCGATGCCCTAGCCTATAAATCATGAAAAACTGAGGAAGAAGGCGAGCTAAGGTTTCCGTGAACCGCCACTTAAGCGCAAATGGTTTGGAGCTTAGGCATCAATCTATCAGTTTAGCCATCGCTTAAGCACAGGTTTTGTCACTTAAGCGATAGTGCAAAAAATTAGATTTTTTTGATCTAAGTGAAATGCACTCCTAACCTAAGTCAACTAACCCTCTACGGTCTCAAAACACTCTAGATACTATTTTCTTCCCTCTTAACTCTCCTCTTACTCAAGATTCACCGATTTAAACTAATTCAATTCGACACTAAATAACACAATATTTCACAAAAACAAAACATTTTTATTAATTCACAAACAATTACAAACACTTTCAAATACATAAATTCTCAATTGAAATAGTTTCGAATGAGAAAATTCCTAACACAAACACTAAAAAATATTAACATATAAAAACACATAAACACAAATTTACAAACTTAATTTCACTCTCTAGGTGTTGGAACAAATTATGGTCTATTGTTAGTCTCTCCTTCAGCATTTGGAATGTATATCTGAAAGAACGAACAATGATTAATAACTACGGCTGAATCTTCTTCAATCCACTTGTTCTTCAAATACATTGCCTTGTTTACTTCTTCTATAAAACTAGTATGGCTAAACTACATCTTAAGTTGTCATCTCATATGATCCAGATGTGTGTTAACTTCCATCACTTCCACTTTAATTGAAGCTATGTTAGCCTCAATCTTATTTATTTTCTATGTTATTCCTTCGATACTAACGGCGAGGAAACCCTTATATAACTTTTGTGCACTCTAAATAATAAACTTATTTCTGATTTCTACATCCTTGTTCTTCAAATCACTCTCCTAAAAAGACATTTTTCAAAACTTCTCTCCTTTCACTTAGAATTTAAGGGTTAGATGGAGGTGTGGTAAAATTTCTCTTTATTCCCTTCTATTTATAAGCTTTAAACCTCCCACATAACTCCTAGGCACGTCCTAGAACTATAACACATTCAAGTCAACCAATTCGTAGTTAGAACTTCTAGAAACCAAATTTGCACATGTTTTTTAACTGTTGCGCTTAAGCGCCAGATCTTAGCGCTTAAGCGCTAGTGCTCAATTTAGCACAGGTCAACTTAACGTCCAAACATTTGTTCTAATATGTCCAATTCATCTTTTAAGGTCTTAAAATAATCACCAACTCATTATATAGCCAAAATACTGCCAACATTTTTTAAATCACACACAACAACATAACAATATAAATATGCACATAGATAACTATAGGGTGGCCCCCACAGAGTGCTTGGTATTAACGTCGTCAGCCCAATGTAACCAGTGCTTATTCTGGTTGTCATTAGAAAATCATTTATTTTAAGTTGGTCTCCTAAAAAGTAGGATTTCAACCTGTGACCACTGACTTTGAATATTTTATCAGTTTTAGGATCTTTAATATCCACAGCTCCATAGGGATAAATTTTCATCACAACAAATGGGCCCATCCACCTTGACTTAAGTTTCCCCAGAAATAATCTTGACCTTCCATTATAAGGAAAAACTTGTTGCCCTGGCTGAAAACTTTTTGTTAGAATCCTCCGATCATGCCAAACTTTATCTTTTCTTTGTAAGTCTTAGCACTTTCATAATATTCATTCCTTATCTCTTCAAGCTCATTTAATTACAATAACCTTTTCTCACTAACATCCTTCAAATTGAAATTAAATTCCTTAATTGTCCAATATGATTTATACTCAATTTCAACTGGTAAGTGACACATTTTCCTAAATATTAGCCTGTATGGGACATTCCTATAAGAGTTCTGTATGCAGTCCTATAAGCCCACAAAGCATAGTCAAGTTTAGCTCACTAATCAAGATTAACAATTTTTTTCAATATTTTTTTAATTTCATGATTGGATAATTCAGCCAAACAACTTGTCTAAGGATGATAAGCAGTAGAAAGTTTATGATTTTTATGATATTTATTTATTAATTTCTTCATTATTGCATTTCTAAAATGACTTCCCATGTCAGTTATGATTACTTTCGACATCCCAAATCTAAAAATGATATTTATTCTTAAAAATTTTGCAACACTTTGAGCATCACATCAAGGTAAAGCAACAGCTTCTATCTATTTGGATACATAGTCTACTGCTAATAATATATATAAATTTTTGAAAGTTGGTATAAATGGTTCCATGAAATCTAATCCCCAAACATCAAATATCTCAACTTATAACACATAAATGAGGGGCATCTTATTCCTACTAGAAATATTGTCTACTTGTTGAAATCGATCACAAGTTTTGATGTAAGTATTAACATGTCTAAACATTGTAGGCCAATAAAATCCAGATTGTAAAATTTTTTATGCTATTTTGTCAACACCAAAAAGTCCCCCAAAATCAGAATTATGACATTTTTGGATAATTTCATAAGTTTCTTCTTAAGGCACACATCTTCGAATATTAAGATCCTTTACTTATATATATAAAAACGGGTCATCCAAAAAATATGTCGTAGCTTCAGATACAAAAAATATGTCATTCCATACGATATAATATCACTAACAATGAAGTTCACAGTGTCGAAATATCATAGAATACGCCACTTATTAAAATTGAACAATTCTTCATATGGAAAATATTCACTAATTTATTATTCAAAACAAAAGTGGTTTTTTTAACTCCAGCCTGGACAAACGATCAGCAATTTGATTCTTAGTTCCTTTCATATCTACTATTTAAAAGTCAAATTCTTGCAAAAGAAGAACCCATCTTATCAATCTTGGTTTTGCATCCTTCTTTTTCATTAAATACTTAATAACAGAATGATTTGTATGCATTTTACATTTAGTTCCAATTAAGTATGATCTAAATTTATCAAAAGCATATATTGCTGCTAATAACTCTTTCTCAATTGTGGTATAATTAATTTGAGCTTCATTAAGAGTTCTACTAGGATAGTAGATAACCTTGAAAATCTTATCAAGCTTCTGTCCTAAAACAACTCTAATAGCATAATCGCTAGCATCGCACATTAATTCATAAGGATTTTCCCAATTTGATGAAATAATAATTGATGTAGTGACTAATTTTCTTTTAATAATTCAAAAGCTTTTAGGCACTCTTCATCAAAATTAAAAATTACATCTTCTTAAAGTAAATGGCATAAAGGCTTAGCAATTTTTTAAAAGCCTTTAATTTAACGCCTGTAGAATGTAGCATGTCCTAAAAATCTTTTAAATTAACGATCAATTGAATTTTTTCAGGCTCTACTTCCATATCATTTTTTAAAAATTTGATGTCCCAAAATTATTCCTCCTGCTACCATAAATTGACATTTTTCCCAATTAAGGACTAAATTTGTTTCTTCACATCTTTTAAGAACTTTTGATAGATGTTCTAAACATGATTCAAATGAAGTTCAAAACACTAAGAAATCATCCATAAGAATTTCAATCCTTTTCTCAATTAAATAGAAAATAACCATCATGCATCTTTGAAATGTAGCACGTGTATTACATAAACCAAAGGACATTCTTCTAAAAGCAAATATACCATAAGGACTAGTAAAAGTTATTTTCTCTTAATCCTAAAGAGTTATTTGTATTTGGTGATAACCAGTATATCCATCCATAAAATAAAAGTATTTATGCTGAGCTAGTCTATCCAATATTTGATCTAGAAAGGGTAGTGGAAAATGATCTTTCATTGTGGAGAGATTTAATTTTCTATAACCAATGCATATTCACCATCCTATAAATTTTCTTATTGGTATTAACTCATTATGTTCATTCAAAGTCACAGTCACTCCTCCATGCTTAGGAACAAAGTGAATTGGACTAACCCATGCACTATCTGAAATAGGGTAGATAATTTCAGCAACTTGTTCCAATTTTTTTTTTGCAATAGAATGAGTAAAATTTAAATAAGTATAATCAATTAGTATTCAAATTTTATGCAAGTATACATATCATTATCAAGTAATAATGGACTTTCTATATAAGCCCCAAATATCGATCCAACGGGAAAGGTTTAAATTGGAAATGACAAATTTGCTAGGAAATTCACAGAAAGTCAATTGAAATCACTGTCACTAATTTCAATTGTTGACATGTAATCAAAATTAAATTTCTAAAGTATTATCAATTCAAAAATGTAAAGTTTAGAATAGAAAATACTAATATATTAACTATGTTTATGTAACAAAGATTTTTATGGGAAAAAGCATCCTTCCCAGTACAGTGAGGCAATGGTAAAATGAGATGAGATAAATGTCCATAATATGTATTGTGCCAAATACAAGCAATTTTAATTCCCTAACCTGATACAGTGCATAGAAAATCATTGGCTAATCTCAGTGTTTAGCCCCTAAATTCGTGGCTAGGCTAGGAGGATACCGGCTCCCACTCTAGAGCTCCCACTTCCCTTCACCTGAAGGCTAGCTCTCGCTTCAGTTTTTAAACAATAAGACCGGATTTAAGATTTTAGTCTGTCACCCAAAAGGTTCTCCAATTCTACACCCAACAAAGAATATTTCCCTATTTATTTCTACTTAATTCCATGAACGATGTTCTCCTCCATGGAATCAAATGTGATCCTCACCCTTTTGTAGAACTCATACTCCATTTCCCGGATTATATGTTTCACAACACATTCTAACAATTCAATTAGCCAGATCGAAAAGTAAATTAAGTTTGGAGTTGAAAAATCATCACAATTTATTTTATATTTTAATATTTGCACATTCATATTATCTATTCATTTCACCATGTCTCAGAGTAGGGAGAAAGATAAAGGGAACTACTCATACTTCATGAGAAAAAAAAAACAAAGCACAAATTTAATATATAAAAGAAAGTTCATACAACACTAATAAACAAACAATACTTATCTGAAAACTCTTTCTCAAAGCAAATTATTTGTAGTCTTTCCTTAGAAATGTAGGAAGAAGATATCTCTCACTTTTCTCCTTCTCCAACACTCTTACAGAAAGTTTCACACTAAATCTCACCACAAAAACTCTAAACTATGAAACCAAAATAAAAAATTGACTCTAATATGGTAGTGGAATGGAAAGATGTGGTGTGAAAAATGAACGTAGAGGAGTGAAAAATTTAGAGGAGCAGTTTTATGATGAAATTTGGCCCCAAATAGAGCCCAAACTCGGTTCTCCAAGAGGTGCCTCCAAAGACTCTTCAAAAAATCATCCAAATACATCGAACCTTCTAGAAACGAGGTCTGCACCACCTTTGGTGCCGTCGCCACTGAGTAAAAATCTCTAGCCTTAAGTTGTTCTGCTCTGTCAGAGCTGACCTCGGCGTTGCCGGCGCTGAGCATTTCTTCAAAAACGTAATTTTTACTCCAAATTTCATCCTTTTTGCTTTGTTTTTTCTTTAAGCCCTAAAAATCAACAACCTGCAAGAAAACATCAAAATACCTTCCATTAAAGTGCAATATCACCAAAAATAAGTATAAAATACGGGTCTAAATGTGCATATATTTTTTGTGTATCAAAATCCCTTAAACTTACAAGTTACTTGTCCTCAAGTAGCTTCTCTACTATATAAAAAATATGACTTATGTTAAAGAATTTAACTTTTAGATTTCCATATTTTAGTTCAAAATAATTCTAGTTAATACTAAAGGTGTAAGGATATTCAACAATTAAGTCTAAGGTTTCTGATCCTCTATTTCTTTCAAGAAAAATTGCAATTTGCCATATTAAAGTCACTTAGAAAATTCATATGAAAAAGAAATTCATAAAAAATTATTAATAATTAAGTTAGTATTCAAATCAAAAGTTTAGAAAATGTGTCTAAGTCTTTTTCTTTATATTGATTCAAGTGAAGCCAATTTTTAATTAGGCATCTCCTCAA
Source organism: Phalaenopsis hybrid cultivar (assembly GCA_002079205.1). Lineage (NCBI taxonomy): Eukaryota > Viridiplantae > Streptophyta > Magnoliopsida > Asparagales > Orchidaceae > Phalaenopsis > Phalaenopsis hybrid cultivar. The sequence goes on along the minus strand of JXCR01144971.1, from coordinate 121,440 downwards.
GCTTCTCCCATATCTTTTCTTTTTCTTTTCTTTTTCTTTTTTTTTCTTTTTATTTTTTTTTCTTTTCTTTTTTTGAGGATTACTATATCTGGATAGCCTTTAATGATTTTGAACTTCACTATCCTCTTTTTAAAGTTAAAAAACTTTTTACATTTTTTTTACTTAACAAATTTATATTAACTTAAAGATTTCATAAAGTTTAATTCTTTTCTTTTCACATGAATTTCTTTAATATTTTTAATTCTTCAAGAGTACAAATTCCTTTACTAAAAATAGAAAAATATAGTCTTATTCTCTTTTACCAAATATCTTAGCCCCTAGATATAACCTTTATTATTGAAAATTTTTACTTAAATTTACTATATATTTAGAAACATAGATATAATTATCCAAAGTTAGCCTCTAATACCAAAGGTCGTGTTAAATTTAAAATTTAAAAAATATAGTTAAGTGAGGACAAATAAAATTAAGTTCTTTTCTAACAATGATATTTCTTCTCCCCCCAAACTTAAATTTTTAAAAGATTTTTACATGAAGAACTTTAAAAATGAAGGGTAAGAGAAAGCATTAATTATATAAAAAAAATCTTCTTGGAGATTCTGATTTTTGAACATAAATTTTGAAATGTTGCAGGTGCTAATATGAAAACTACAAGGCTAAAAAACATTAAATTGCACATAATACATATAAAATTTGCTGAGAAAGAGTTAATCACAATACATGACAAAGTGCTGAAAATAACAACAAAACTAAATTAAATTCTAAAAAATGAAAACAGTTTTTCACATTACATTTTAACATAACATAACAAACAAAGTCTCAACAACATCACAACACGAACAATACAATCACACAGTACAAGCACAAACAAACAAACAAAATAGATCACCAGTCAATATCTTCCTCATCATCGACATCTAACTTCTACTACTGAGTATAAGTAAGGTGAATAGGGAACTGAACTGTATGGTCACACCTCAGGTATCTCACTAAAGCATCATCATAAACAACATCATATTCAAATTTCTGGCGAATCAAATCATCAGTGTGAGCATTTCTGGCCTCCATATTCTGCATCCTATGATCCATCCTCAAAATATCTTCCTGTTGAATCATCATTTTGTCCAACAACTCCCTGTTGTTGGGGTCACTTGAAGTAGGCTCTCTAGGAGTTCTAGAAGTAGAAAGAATATCCCTGGCTTGTCTTCCAGATTTCCAATCAACATGGAATCATAATTCTTGATGTTGGCAGACCCAATCAATCTTTGAGGCTCAATCCTCTCCTCATCAGGTCTAAAATCAACTCCTGCTTGCTCAAAAAGTGTGTAAATCAGAGCAGGGTGTGCCAATTCATAAGTGGTCTCTCCCAGAGCAAATAGATCGAGTGTTCATATAAATGATAGAGCCTACATTTATATCCATCACTTGCTGAATACAGAAGTTCAGAATGGCTTTATCCTTGGTTACTTCGCTATGATGATTCGTTGGAATCATCTCCCAAAAATAAAATAATGTTAGGCCTTAGATACTAAATTTAACATAGGAAGGGGAAAGTTAACTTTAACTCCATTCTTTATTATCCAGGCCCCCTTTTCACTAGTCCAAAAAGAAATAACCTCATCTAAAGTATGATCTATAGTAAAAAAAGAATGATACTGGCATCTATACACATCTTCTAACTGATAAAACTCATTAATTTTTCTTGGAGTAAACTCCACTTTTTTTCCTCAAACAAAAACAAAATCATCAGAAGCTTCAAGAAGGTTGGCATAAAATTCCATTACAATCCCAGCTATCACATCTGCAGTAAAATAGCAAAAATTTTCCCACTATCGAGCAAAAATCAAACGTTCAACTTCTCCTCCCAGTTTTTTTAAATCCTCGGTCCAGAATCACTTTTTTATTTTCTTAAAAACTATGAAATCAAGCACTGGCCCTAAAGCTAACAAATCTCTACTCGTCATATTCTATTTTTCTTTTGTTCAATCTAGGTGTCATAGGAAATCTAAAAAAATTTGAAATTTTTCAAATAAATCCCAAAAATCAAAAAATCAAAATGTATGACATTTTAAACTTCAAATCACTAAATAAGAGTTCATCACTAAAGGATTTTCTCAAAAATTTCTCAAAGATTTTTCATATTTTCGGATCCATGCAATGTGAGATTAATCTCTGGTGACAAATGAAAAATTTATTGTTTAAAGTGTAGCTCTTACCTAGAGAAGATGAAATCTGAAGTCTTTTAGCCTCTAAATCACCTCAAATCCGCCCAACATCAAGCCTTAGCCTCCCAAACCAAAGGTTGAAGATGACTTAAGTGTAAAAAATGGTGGTCATAGTGAAAATTGTAAATTTTTAAGGATTTAATCTGTTGTCGGGTCGAGGGCTCCGTCGGCGCTGAAGGCCTGAAAAACTCCGTAGTTTTGTTTTTTTTTTAATTTTTAATTTCATATCTACTTACTCCAAAAATTTTTAGTATTTTAGACACAAATTTTTATCTAACAATAATTTACAAATAAAACATTTCACAAATACCAATTTTCACAAACAACAACAAACTAACTTTTATATAAGAAAGTACACTTTTTACAATCACATTTTTTTTAGTTACACAATCACACATATTAAAAAACTAATTATAAATCAGTGTCAAAATCAATCCACAACACTAAATGTTGTCACAAAACTATACACACAATCAAAGTTCAGAATTCTAAAGCAAAAATAAACAAAATCAAATCAAATCCACACAATTACACTAAATATATATAATATTCTAAAATAGATTGAGAATCTAAAGTCTTTAATTATTACGCCTCTTCTTCAGTGCTCTCTCCTCCTCTGATATCTCCCATAGATTGGTAATGAACTTATAAGTTGTAGAAGGATCGGTACGAGAATTGATCTGTCAAATTTTCTTTGATCCACCCATTTTCTTTAAACATCTGAACTAATCCTACTTCAAAAGTTCCTGTGTGATCAAAATTTTCTTTCATTCACCAATCTAGGTGATCAAAAAGGTATTTAAAATCTCCTACTACATTTACTATAATCTAAAGTTCCCTTTCAATTTTCTTCAATTTCTTTTCCAAAGCAATCGAACTTCCAATTGTTGGTGGTATTAATGGAGTTGAAGCATGTAAAGATTGATCTATGATGGCTTCTAATACTTCATTTCCATTTCCAAAACAATTCTCATCAATAAGGATCATGGGCTCCCAAGGTATTAAAGTCTTTTCCAACTTTCATATGGCACTTGTGCTTGACTGCAAATCAAAAAGATGGTAGATGGATGCCCGAGTCCATAAATTGGTCCATTAGTAAGGATACCCATAATAAATTTAAACATAATATACCCTATATTAATGGGTTTTTCCATTTGAATGCAGTAATTTAAAATAGAACATTCTTTGGTGACTCTACTAATTTTCATAGTAGGGAGTAACTTTGCAGCAATAAAGAAATGCTATTGCTTCGAGATTGGATTAAGTAATGAAGTGGAGAAACTAACATATTCTTTATCTCTTACCTCCCACATCTCACTTTTATCCATCAGAAGATTATACATGTCTTGCATCAAATCTCGTGTAGGAATGAAATTTGTATAATGACAGATTGGAATGTTTTCTATCATATACAATTCATTAAGCCTTATAGGAGTAAATGGTGCAACCATACCTCATACAAAGACAACACCTTAAGTAATTCCATGTAACTTTACATAAAACTCCTTCACCACAGGTATGAAAACCACAGACCNATTTCTGGCAAATCAGATCATCAGTGTGAGCATTTCTGGCCTCCATATTCTGCATCCTATGATCCATCCTCACAATATCTCCCTATTGAATCATCATTTTGTCGAACAACTCCCTGTTGTTAGGGTCACTTGAAGTAGGCTCTCTAGGAGTTCTATAAGTAGAAAGAATATCCCTGGCTTGTCTTCCAGATCTCCAATCAACATGGGAATCATAACTCCTGATGTTGGCAGGCCCAATCTGTCTTTGAGGCTCAATCCTCTCCTCATCAGGTCTAAAATCAACTCTTGCTTGCTCACAAAGTGTGTAAATCAGAGCAGGGTGTGCCAATTCACAAGTGATCTCTCCCAGAGCATTAGATCGAGTGTTCATATAAATGATAGAGCCTACATTTATATCCATCACTTGGTGAATACAGAAGTTCAGGATGGCTCTATCCTTGGTTACTTTGCTATGATGATTCGTTGGAATCATCTCCAAGAAATAAAATAATGTTAGGCCTTAGATACTAAATTTAACATAGGAAGGGGAAAGTTAACTTTAACTCCATTCTTTATTTTCCAGGCCCCCTTTTCACTAGTCAGAAAAGAAATAACCTCATCTAAAGTATGATCTGTAGTAAAAAAAGAATGATATTGGCATCTATACACATCTTCTAACTGATAAAACTCATTAATTTTTCTTAGAGTAAACTCCATTCTTTTTCCTCGAAAAAAAACAAAATCATCAGAATCTTCAAGAAGGTTGACATAAAATTCCATTACAGTCCCAGCTATCACATCTGCAGTAAAATAGCAAAAATTTTCCCACTGATGAAGCAAAAATCAAACGTTCAACTTCTCCTCCCAGATTTTTTAAATCCTTGGTCCAGAATCACTTTTTTATTTTCTTAAAAACTATGAAATCGAGCACTAGCCCTAAAGCTAACACATCTCTGCTCGTCATATTCTATTTTTCTTTTGTTCGATCTAGGTGCCATAGGAAATCTAAAAAAATTTGAAAATTTTCAAATAAATCCCAAAATTCAAAAAATCAAAATCTAAAACATTTTAAACTTCAAATCACTAAATAAGAGTTCATCACTAAAGGTTTTTCTCAAAAATTTCTCAAAGATTTTTCATATTTTCGGATCCATACAATGTGAGATTAATCTCTGGTGACAAATGAAAAATTTATTGTTTAAAGTGTAGCTCTTACCTAGAGAAGATGAAATCCAAAGTCTATTAGCCTCTAAATCACCTCAAATCCGCCCAACATCAAGCCCTAGCCTCCCAAACCAAAGGTTGAAGAAGACTTAAGTGTAAAAAAATGGTGTTCATAGTGAAAATTGTAAATTTTTAAGGGTTTAATCTGCTGTCGGGTCGAGGGCTCCGTCGGCGTCGTTGGCGCTGAAGGCCTGAAAAACTCCGTATTTTTGTTTTTTCTTAATTTTCAATTTCATATCAACTTACTCCAAAAATTTTTAGTATTTTAGACATAAATTTTTATCTAACAGTAATCTACAAATAAAACATTTCACAAACACCAATTTTCACAAACAACAACAAACTAACTTTTATGTATGAAAGTACACTTTTTACAATCACATTTTTTTTAAATACACAATCACACATATTAAAAAACTAATTATAAATCAGTGTCAAAATCAATCCACAACATTAAACGCTGTCACAAAATTATACACACAATCAAAGTTCAGAATTCTAAAGCAAAAATAAACAAAATCAAATCAAATCCACACAATTACACTAAATATATATAATATTCTAAAATAGATAGAGAATCTAAAGTCTTTAATTACTACGCATCTTCTTCAGTGCTTTCTCCTCCTCTGATATCTCCCATAGATTGGTAATGAACTTATAAGTTGTAGAAGGATCGGTACGAAAATTGATCTGTCAAATTTTCTTCGATCCACCCATTTTCTTTAAACATCTAAACTAATCCTGCTTCAAAAGTTCCCGTGTGATCAAAATTTTCTTTCATTCTCCAATCTAGGTGATCAAATAGGTACTTAAGATCTCCTACTGCATTTATTATAATCTAAAGTTCCCTTTCAATTTTCTTCAATTTCTTTTCCAATGCAATCAAACTTCCAATTGTTGGTTGTATTAATGGAGTTGAAGCATGTAATGATTGATCTATGATGGCTTCTAATACTTCATTTCCATTTCCAAAACAATTCTAATCAATAGGCATCATGGGCTCCCAAGCTATTAAAGTCTTTTCCCAACTTTCATATGGAACTTGGGCTTGACTGCAAATCAAAAAGATGGTAGATGGATGCCCAAGTCCATAAATTGGTCCATTAGTAAGGATACCCATAATAGATTTAAACATAATATACCCTATATTAATGGGTTTTTCCATTTGAATGCAGTAATTTAAAATAGAACATTCTTTGGTGACTCTACTAATTTTCATAGTAGGGAGTAACTTTGCAGCAATAAAGAAATGTTGTTGCTTCGAGATTGGATTAAGTAATGAAGTGGAGAAACTAACATATCATTCATCTCTTACCTCCCACATCTCACTTTTATCCGTCAGAAGATTATACACGTCTTGCATCAAATCTCGTGTAGGAATGAAATTTGTATAATGACAGATTGGAATGTTTTCTATCATATACAATTCATTAATCCTTATAGGAGTAAATGGTGCAACCATACCTCATACAAAGACAACACCTTGAGTAATTCCATGTAATTTTACATAAAACTCCTTCACCACAGGTATGACAACCACAGACGTAGTGTAACACAGAACTTCCCAACGCCTTTGCAGAATGATCTTATCAATCGGACCAGTTGGATTGATTACTCCATGATTAACAAATCCTCTTTCCTTGATCAGTCTCCTTTTCGTAATAACTTTATTGTATAATCACTGCGTGTCAAAACTAATAAACTTTATTTTGTTGAAAACTCCATACCTCAAAGTGTTTCTGGAATTGAAAGCCATGGAATCCAAAAATAAGAAGTTTTTAGGCGTCTAAGAATGTTTCTAGGCCTTTTTAAACTCTTCTCGACGGTTATTATGAAGTGAAATCATGCCAAAGTTCACCAAAAGTCATCTAAAACCGTCCAACCGTACTCAGCACCATCGGCACTCCTGTTTGGCGTTGTCGGTGCTGATGTCCATTATCTAAGGCGTCGTCGGCGCCAGTGGCCAAAACNTCGGACCAGTTGGATTGATTACTCCATGATTAACAAATCCTCTTTCCTTGATCAGTCTCCTTTTCGTAATAAATTTATTTTATAATCACTGCGTGTCAGAACTAATAAACTTTATTTTGTTGAAAACTCCATACCTCAAAGTGTTTTTGGAATTGAAAGCCATGGAATCCAAAAATAGGAAGTTTTTAGGCGTCTAAGAATGTTTCTAGGCCTTTTTAAACTCTTCTTGGCGGTAATTATGAAGTGACATCATGCCAAAGTCCACCAAAAGTCATCTAAAACCGTCCAACCGTACTCAGCGCCATCGACACTCCCGATTGGTGTTGCCGGTGCTGATGTCCATTATCTAAGGCGTCGTCGGCGCCAGTGGCCAAAATTGTGACTTTCATTTTTTTTTTCAATTCAATTCCAAATTTTCCTCCAATACCAATATTTGACTTAATTTATAACAAATGTAATTGTGTAAGATTATTAACTACTAATATATAAGACACATTATCAAATAAAATAGTAATACATAACAATATAAGTATGGGTTGCCTCCCACAAAGCGCTTGGTTTAACATTGTCAGCCCGACATACCATTTGTTTAGTTGGGTTGACTTAACATTAAAACTTATTTAAACTGAGATATGTGCACTTTATAAAAAATTTTTAAACGATGCCCATTAACTTTAAATATCTTTCTAGTGTTAGGATCTTTAATAACAACAGTTCCATAATGATAGAATTTAATCACTTTAAATGGTCCTAACCATTTAGATTTTAGTTTTCCTAGAAATAATCTCAATCTTAAATTCTATAGTAGAACTTCTTATCCAGATTCAAATTTCTTCTTAAAAATCTTATGATCATGCCATATTTTCATTTTCTCTTTATAGATTTTCACATTATCATATGCTTCATTTTTAATCTCCTCAAGTTCATTGATGCAATAACCTTTTCTCACTAGCATCCTTTAAATTAAAATTAAATTCTTTAATAGCCCAAAATGCTTTATGTTCCAATTCTACTGGTAAATGGCATGTTTTTCTAAACATCAATCTATATGGGGACATTCCTATAGGAGTTTAATAAGCAGTTCTATATGCCTATAGTGCATTATCTAGTCTAGCAGACCAATCCATATTATTAAGATTACAGCTTTTTCTAGAATGCGTTTAATTTCACGATTTGATATTTTTGCTAGACCACTAGTCTGAAGATGACAGAAAGTAGAGAAGCTATGCATTATATCNATGATAGACTTTAATCACTTTAAATGGTCCTAACCATTTGGATTTTAGTTTTCCTAGAAATAATCTCAATCTTAAATTTTATAGTAGAACTTCTTATCCAGATTCAAATTTCTTCTTAAAAATCTTCTGATCATGCCATATTTTTTTTTTCTCTTTATAGATTTTCACATTATCATATGCTTCATTTTTAATCACCTCAAGTTCATTGATGCAATAACCTTTTCTCACTAGCATCCTTTAAATTAAAATTAAATTCATTAATAGCCCAAAATGCTTTATGTTCTAATTCTACTGGCAAATGACATGTTTTTCTAAATATCAATCTATATGGGGACATTCCTATAGGAGTTTAATACGCAGTTCTATATGCCCATAATGCAGTATCTAGTCTAGCAGACCAATCCAATTTATAAAGATTACAGCTTTTTCTAAAATGCGTTTAATTTCACGATTTGATATTTTTGCTAGACCACTAGTCTGAGGATGATAGGAAGTAGAGAAGCTATGCATTATATCATATTTCTTGATCAATTTTTCGATTCTCTTATTCCTGAAATGAAATCCTCCATCAGTAATGATTACTCTCAGCATTCCAAATCTTGTAAAAATATTTTTAATTAAAAATTTAGAAACACTCCGAGCGTCACATCTAGGCACAACAATAGCTTCAATCCACTTAGACATATAATCAACAGCAAGTAATATATACAAATTTCAAAATGAAGGCATAAATGGTCCCATAAATTCTAATCTCCACACATCAAAAATTTCAACTTCTAATTTGTAATTTAGAGGCATTTCGTTTCTGCTAGAAATATTTCCTACTAGTTGACATCTATCAGATGTTTTAATATATTCATTAACATCTATAAAAATAGTAGGCCAATAAAATCCAGCTTGTAAAATTTTATATGCAGTTCTATTTATTCCAAAATGTCCTCCAAATTCATAATCATGGCATCTTTCAATTATCTGTTGAGTTTCTTCATACGGCACACATTNTTTACAAAATTAGTTAATATTTCTATTTTTATTCTAGACAAATGATCAGCTATTTGATTATCATTTTCCTTTTTATCAACCACGATAAAATCAAACTCTTGCAATAGAAGTATCCATCTAATTAGTCTTATTTTAGCATCCTTCTTTTGCATTAAGTACTTAATAGCAGAATGATCTGTATACACTCCACATTTAGTTCCAATTAAAAATGGTATAAATTTATCAAAGGCATAAACAATAGCTAATAACTCTCTTTCAGTAGTAGTATAATTAATTTAAGAATTATTTAGATTTTACTAGCATAGTATATAATTTTAAAAACTTTATCATGTCTTTATCCTAATACAGCCCCAATAGCATAATCACTAGCATCGCACATTATTTCAAATGGTTTATCCCAGTCAGGTGATACTATTATAGGTGCAGTGATTAATTTTTTTCTTTAATAATTCAAATTTTGTTATGCATTCCTCATTAAAATCAAATTTTTTATCTTTTTCTAAAAGTTTGCATAAGGGTTTAGTTAGTTTTGAAAAAAATTTTATGTAGCGCCTTTAAAAATCAGCTGTCCTAGAAAACTTCTCACCCCTTTAGCACTATTAGGAGGTGGTAATTTTTCTATAACTTGGATTTTTATAGGATCTACTTCCATGCCTTTTTCAGAAATTTTATGCCCAAGAACAATACCTCTTGCAACCATAAATTGACATTTTTTTCCAATTTAAAACTAGGTTGATTTTTTTCACATACTTCCAGAACTATTTCTAAATTATTAAGACATAACTCAAATAAAGTCCCAAATATTGAAAAATCATCCATAAACGCTTCAATTCTATGCTCTATAAAATTGCTAAAAATTGACATCATACATCTTTGAAATGTTGCATGTGCATTACATAGTCCAAAAGGCATTCTACGAAAAGCAAATGTTCTGTATGAGCTTATAAACGTTATTTTCTCTTAATCCTCTAGAGCAATTGGAATTTGGTGATATCTGGAATATCCATCTAAAAAGCAATAATATTTGTTACAAGCTATTCTATCCAACATTTGGTCTAGAAAGGGTAAATGAAACTAATTTTTTCTTGTGGCCATATTTAGTTTTCTATAGTCAATGCAAATTCGCCAACCAGTTACTTGTCTTATTAGTATTAATTTATTTTTCTCATTTTCTTCAACAGTCACTTTTCCTTTCTTCGGAACACAGTGAATTGGGCTTACCCAAGCACTATCTGAAGTAGGATATATAATTCCAGCATCTAACCACTTTAAAATCTCTTTTTTAACTTCTTTCATTATTGCGTTTAATCTTCTCTGAGGATTCGCTTTAGGTTCATATTGTTCATCTAATAAAATTTTGTGCATACAAATTGAAGTCTGATTCCTTTAATATCTGCTAAAGTCCATCCAAAAGCCTTTTTATACTTTTTCAACATCTCTATCAACTTTTGTTCATGAATTTCAGCTAACTCCTAAAATATAATAACAGACAATGTAGATGACTCTCCTTAATAAATGGGCAGGTAATATCTTCAATTCAAGTTCAGATGGTTTAATACTTGAAAGAATAAGATTTTTACTATCATTTACAGCAAGTCTAATGCTTCAAATTTGCCTTGAATATAATTCAAATCTTCTTCTTTTACTTCATCTATAGTATCAAAAATTTCTCCTTGCTTCAATTTATCTTCAAACTCATTCTTAAACTGCTCATTACTTAGATAATCAGCTACTTCCATTCTGAAACATTCATTATCTTTTTCTATTGCAGGATATTTCATAGCTTTTGCTATATTAAATTTCACTTCTTGATCATTAACCCTCATTATCAATTCTCCTTTTTGCACATCTATTACAGCTCTCCTTGTTGTGAGAAATGGTCTCCCTAAAATAATAGGAATCTCTTTATCTTCCTCCATATCCAATACTATAAAGCCTACAAGGAAAATAAATTAATCCACTTTTACTAGAACATCTTCTATAACTCCTTTTGGATAAGTTATTGATCGATCAGCTAACTGAAGAGTTACAGTAGTAGGGAAATTTTTCCCAAATCTAAACATTTAAAAATTTATAAAGGCATAAGATTGATGCTCGCTCCTAAATCACATAAAGCTTTTCCGTAAAACTTTTCTCCAATTGCATAATGTATAGTAAAACTATCAGGATCTTCTAATTTCTTAGGAAGCTTTTTCTGAATAATTTAACCATGCATTGGCTTTATCCCTTAATGAAAAAGGAAAAAGTTTAAGCCTAACAGCATCATTAGACACTCCGTCATATTTAAATGTAGCATAAATTTCAAGAAATCTAGCCAAATTTAAGTTAGGATCTTCAGTAGGTAATCCTCCAAACTGATTATTTTATACCATCTGGATAATAGCAGGTTTAAGCTCAAATGAATTAGCAGCAACATTAGGATTTTGAATAGTCAAGTGAAGTTCATCTGTTGTTGGATTTGCATAATATTTTAAAGGTCTTTGTCAATTTTCATTTATTGTATTATCGAAGTTATTTGTCATTTCTTCTAAATTTTTAATTTCTCTTTGTTGTTTTTGAATTTTTCTAATAGTACGCTCTAATTCTGAATTGTAAGGTACTAAACCCTTAGATCCAATATTTTGCATAAGCAAATAAAGTAAGCAAAGTAAAATAAACACTCTAATAAAAAAATTTCTTTTTAAATTTTTTATTTTTAAATTTTCTTTATGATATATATATATATATTATCTCTAAATTTCTTAATTCATCAAAACTATTTAATTTAACTGTTGCCTTCCCCAACAATGATGCCGAAAACTTGATCTGATTTTTTTTGAATAGATTGTGTAAAATTTAAATAATTATAGTCAATTAATATCCAAATTCTATGCAAACATACATATTGTTATAAAGTAATAATGAACTTTCTATTTAAGCCCTCAAATATCGATCATACGGGGAAGGTTTAAATTGGAAATGACAAATTTGCTAGGAAATTCACAGAAAGTCAATTGAAATCACTGTCACTAATTTCAATTGTTGAGATGTAATCAAAATTAAATTTCTAAACTATTATCAAATCAAAAATGCAAAGTTTAAAACAGTAAATACTAATATATTAACTATGTTTATGTAATAAAGATTTTTATGTGAAAAAGCATCCTTCCCACTACAAAGAGGCTATGAAAAAATGAGATGAGATAAATGTTCATAATATGTATTGTGTCAAATACCAGAAATTTTAATTCTCTNTTTCTATTCTAGACAAATGATCAGCTATTTGATTATCATTTCTCTTTCTATCAACCACGATAAAATCAAACTCTTACAATAGAAGTATCCATCTAATTAGTCTTATTTTAGCATCCTTCTTTTGCATTAAGTATTTAATAGCTGAATGATCTGTATGCACTCCATATTTAGTTCCAATTAAAAAAGGTCTAAATTTATCAAAGGCATAAACAATAGCTAATAACTCTCTTTCAGGAGTAGTATAATTAATTTAAAAATTATTTAGAGTTTACTAGCCTAATATATAATTTTAAAAACTTTATCATGTCTTTGTCCTAATACAGCCCCAATAGCATAATCACTAGCATCTCACATTATTTCAAATGGTTTATCCCAGTCAGGTGGTACTATTATAGGTGCAGTGATTAATTTTTTCTTTAATAATTCAAATGTTGTTATGAATTCCTCATTAAAATCAAATTTTGTATCTTTTTCTAAAAGTTTGCATAAGGGTTTAGTTTTTTTTGAAAAAAATTTTATGTAGCGCCTGTAAAAACCAGCATGTCCTAGAAAACTTCTCACCCCTTTAGCACTATTAGGAGGTGGTAATTTTTCTATAACTTGGATTTTTGCAGGATCTACTTCCATGCCTTTTTCAAAAATTTTATGCCCAAGAACAATACCTCTTGCAACCATAAATTGACATTTTTCCAATTTAAAACTAGGTTGATTTTTTTCACATACTTTCAGAACTATTTCTAAATTATTAAGATATAACTCAAATAAAGTCTCAAATATTGAAAAATCATCCATAAACGCTTCAATTCCATGCTCTATAAAATTGCTAAAAATTGACATCATACATCTTTGAAATGTTGCATGTGCATTACATAGTCCAAAAGGCATTCTACAAAAAGCAAATGTTCTGTATGAGCTTATAAACATTATTTTCTCTTAATCCTCTAGAGCAATTGGAATTTGGTGATATCTGGAATATCCATCTAAAAAGCAATAATATTTGTTACAAGCTAATCTATCCAACATTTGGTCTAGAAAGGGTAAAGGAAAGTGATTTTTTCTTGTGGCCATATTTAGTTTTCTATAGTCAATGCAAATTCGCCAACCAGTTACTTGTCTTATTAGTATTAATTTATTTTTCTCATTTTCTTCAACAATCACTTTTCCTTTCTTTAGAACACAGTGAATTGGGCTTACCCAAGCACTATCTGAAGTAGGATATATAATTTCAGCATCTAACCACTTTAAAATCTCTTTTTTAACTTCTTTCATTATTAGGTTTAATCTTCTCTGAGGATTCGCTTTAGGTTCATATTGTTCATCTAATAAAATTCTGTGCATACAAATTGAAGTACTAATTCCTTTAATATCTGCTAAATTCCATCCAAAAGCCTTTCTACACTTTTTCAACATCTCTATCAACTTTTTTTCATGAATTTCACCTAACTCCAAAAATATAATAACAGACAATGTAGATGACTCTCCTAAATAAATGGGCAGGTAATATCTTCAATTCAAGTTCAGGCGGTTTAATACTTGAAGGAATAAGATTTTTGCTATCATTTCCAGCAAGTCTAATGCTTCAAATTTGCCTTGAATATAATTCAAATCTTCTTCTTTTACTTCATCTTCAGTATCAAAAATTTTTCCTTGCTTTTATTTTTCTTCAAACTCATTTTTAAACTGCTCATTACTTAGATAACCAGTTACTTCCATCCTGAAACATTCATTATCTCTTTCTATTGTAGGATATTTCATAGCTTTTGCTATATTAAATTTCACTTCTTGATCATTAACCCTCGTTATTAATTCTCCTTTTTCCACATATATCACAGCTCTCCTTGTTGTGAGAAATGGTCTCCCTAAAATAATAGGAATCTCTTTATCTTCCTCCATATCCAATACTATAAAGCCTACAAGGAGAATAAATTAATCCATTTTTACTAGAACATCTTCTATAACTCCTTTTGGATAAGTTATTGAGCGATCAGCTAACTGAAGAGTTACAGTAGTAGGGAAAATTTCTCCCAAATCTAAACATTTAAAAATTTATAAAGGCATAAGATTAATACTCACTCCTAAATCACATAAAGCTTTTCCATAAAACTTTTCTCCAATTGCACAATGTATAGTAAAACTATCGGGATCTTCTAATTTTTTAGGAAGCTTTTTCTGAATAATAGCACTACAATCTTCACTGAGTGAAACGGTCTCATGATCTGTAAACTTACTTTTCTTGTTTAATATATCCTTCATAAATTTCACATAACTTGGCATTTGTTACAAAGCTTGAACAAAAGAAATATTTATCGTTAACTTATTAAGGATTTCCAAAAATTTTGTAAATTGTTTATCTTTATGCTTCTGCTTCAGTCTTTGAGGAAACGAATGTAATGATTTTTCTACAGGGACCTGTGTTTGTTCATTATCCTATTGATCATTTTCCATTTCTTTCTTCTCTTCATCAACTTCAGTTTCTCTTTGGATCCTTGTTTCAACTTCTTTTCCACTTCATAATTAAATAGCTTTAATTTGATCTTTATTTTGATCGTTTGGATTAACTTCCACAGTACTTGGAAGAATTTCAGAAGGTCTATTACTAAGTGCAGTAGCAATATGTCCTAATCGATTTTCAATATTTCTAATAGCAGCCCCTTGATTCTGTATTTGATTTCTCAATATTCACATTACTTCTTCCATCGTCAACTTCTTTTCCTTAACTTGTGGGTTAGGGTTGGAGTTAAATCCTTGAGGATAATAAGGCAAAAAATTAGGACTTCCTTGATTGTTCAGATTTATGGATGGATTCACCAAATTATTATAATTATTCTAATGAAAATTAGGGTGATTTCGCCATCCAGGGTTAAAATAGTTAGAATAGGGATCATTATTTTGATTATTTAAGCGTTTAAAGTTTCATAAGATGATTGAGTATCAATAATCTGTCCTAGTGAATTCTCCTCTAATAATAGGGGTATTTGAGAATAATTCACTCCCATTTGATCAATCTTTTTAGAAATAGCAGAAATTTGAGATGTCAAAATAGACATTGCATCAAAATCATGAATACTAGCTACTCTCTTAGGATTTATCCTTTCATAGGGCCATTGAAAATTATTAGTAGCCATTTTTTCAATTAAAGAATATGCTTCATCAAAAGGTTTCGACATTAATGAACCACCCGCAACAACATCTATAATAGATCTAAGTGATCCTACTAATCTATTGTAAAATGTTTGAATTATTAACTAATCTGGTAAAGCATGGTGTGGACACTTTCTAAGAAGATCTTTAAATCTTTCCCAGGCTTCATATGTCGATTCCCCTTTAAATTGACAAAAATATGTAATATCATTTCTAAGCTTAGCGGTATTCAAGGGTGGAAAATATTTAGCCAACAATGTTTGTGATAGTTCTCCCCAAGTTCTAATAGATCTAGGTGCTAACAAATTTAACCAGGCCTTGGCTTTATCCCTTAATGAAAAAGGAAAAAGTTTAAGCCTAACAGCATCATTAAACACTCCGTCATATTTAAATGTAGCATAAATTTAAAGAATACTAGCAAGATTTAAGTTAGGATCTTCAGTAGGTGATCCTCCAAACTGATTATTTTATATCATCTGGATAATAGCAGGTTTAAGCTCAAATGAATTAGCAGCAACATTAGGATTTTGAATAGTCAAGTGAAGTTCATCTGTTGTTGAATTTGCATAATCTTTTAAAGGTCTTTGTCGATTTTCATTTATTGGATTATCGAAGTTATTTTCCATTTCTTCTAAATTTTTAATCTCTCTTTGTTGTTTTTGAATTTTTTTTATTAGTACGTTCTAATTCTGAATTGTAAGGTACTAAACCTTCAGATCCAATATTTTGCATAAACAAATAAAGTAAGCAAAGTAAAATAAACACTAATAAAAAAATTTCTTTTTAAATTTTTTATTTTTAAATTTTCTTTATGATATATATATTATCTCTAAATTTCTTAATTTATCAAAACTATTTAATTTAACTCTTACCTTCCCCAACAATGATGCCAAAAACTTGATCTGATTTTTTTGTTGCGATAGATTGTGTAAAATTTAAATAATTATAGTAAATTAATATCCAAATTCTATGCAAGCATACATATCGTTATCAAGTAATAATTAACTTTCTATTTAAGCCCCAAATATTGATCCTACGAGGAAGGTTTAAATTGGAAATGATAAATTTGCTAAGAAATTCACAAAAAGTCAATTAAAATCACTGTCACTAATTTCAATTATTGAGATGTAATCAAAATTAAATTTCTAAACTATTATCAAATCAAAAATGCAAAGTTTAAAATAGATCTATTAACTATGTTTATGTAACAAAGATTTTTATGTGAAAAAGCATCCTTCCCACTACAAAGAGGCTATGAAAAAATGAGATGAGATAAATGTTCATAATATGTATTGTGCCAAGTACCAGAAATTTTAATTCTCTACCCTGATACAGTGCATATAAAATCATCGGCTAATCTCAGTGTTTAGTTCCTAAATCCGTGGATAGACTAGGAGGATACCAGCTCCCACTCTAGAGCTCCCACTTCCCTTCACCTGAAGGCTAGCTCTCGCTTCAGTTTTTGAATAATAAGACCGAATTGAATATTTTAGTCTGTCACCCTAAAAGTTCTCCAATTCTACACCCAACAAAGAATATTATTTGCACTGATAAAAAGATGTATCTTTTCTATCGTGTGCAAAATTTCATAACTTTCTCGAACATAATTTGAATCTTCCTTATATAAATATTCATATTAATCCAATTCCTCTACTTACTAGTGTTCTAACTATTTCATCTCTGGTTTTTCTTCATAAATTGTTTTGAAATGGCATTCACTTAAATACTTATAACATCCATTCTATAGCATTCATCATCTTTACCTTTTGTAGGGTATTTCATTGATTTGGAATAATTAAATGTAATAGTTTGATCATTGACGCACATAGTTAATTCTCTTTTTTGCGCATCTATCATTGCTCTTCCCGTGGCTCGAAAAGGTCTCCCCAAAATGATAGGTATCTCTTTATCTTTCTCCATATCTAGCACAATAAAATTAACAGGAAAAATAAAATGAGCAACTTTCACTAGGACATCTTCTATAACTCCTTTAGGATATGTTATTGAACAATCTGCTAACTATAGAATTACACTAGTAGGGGTTGTTTCTCCTAATCTCAATCTTTTAAATATTGATAATGGCATAAGTTTGATGCTTGCTCCTAAATCACATAAAGCTTTCCCATAAAATTTGTCTCCTATTGTACATGGAATTGAAAAGCTACCGAATCTTTAAGCTCTTCAGGAAGCTTTTTCTGAATTATAGCACTGCACTCCTCGCTAAGTGCAACTGTCTCATTATCTTCAAACTTCCTTTTCCTATTAAGAATATCCTTCATAAAATTCACCTAGATTGGCATTTTTTCTAGAGCTTAAGCAAATGAAATATTACTTGTATGCTTCTTAAAAATTTCGAGAAATTTTGAAAATTATTTATCCAACATTTGTTTTCGNGATCATATATTATAAGTATGTATGCGTGTATATATCCATCTAAATAGATAATAGTTTTGAGGGCCTAAGTTACTTATTAATTCACCTTGTCATAATGGGTCTACAAGTTAAATATATCAGTTAAACTTTCCGCTCAAAAGTAGAACCCCAGCTCACAGAAACAGGTGACTGTGGAGAATAGGACAAAAGTGCAGATGAGGGGGAGAGAAAGAAGCTATGATAAACAAAAATGCACGATCAGAATCCAATTACTAACTCGCTTATAAAAAATACAAATAACCCAGGAAGACAAGGTAGTCCGCATTGTTAAGCTAAGAAATGGCAAGCAGTTCAATCATTTGCCTAGTCCAAGAACATTTAGATTTCAAGCATTCTAAATACCGTGAGTGTTGGGTAATTTGGAGACCCAGTCCATCGAATTTAATTAGCTTCTTAATTAAGTATCTCACATACCGCTCACCTACCACACCCACCTACCGCTCACCTACCACATCTCACCTATCGGTCACCTACCTCTCACCTACCGCTCTCCTGGTTTCTATCAGTAGCCTCTTTTAGCTTAAAGGAAAAGCTAAGCCTCAAGCCAAGTCCTCTTGAGAGCAAAGAGAAAGAGAGGAAGAGAGAGATGAAGAGAGAGAGAGAGAGAGAGATTTTCTTATAAACGTCGAGGCGATCTACGATATAATTCCTCGAAGAAATAAAATTTTCTGCGGCTCCATGGATGTAGACAAATTTGCCGAACCACGTAAATTTGTGTCGTTTTGGTGTTTTTTTGCGTGTAATTTTTTTTCGTTCCAATTTTTTTACTTTATTGTCGTTGTTTTTCACAACAACTGGTATCAGAGCATTAGGTTCGAATCTAAGGAAGAACAATGGGCAAAAACAAAGTGATAACATCGGGGATCAAGAAGTTTAATGACACAGATTTTACTTACTGGATGATGCAAATAGAGGACTACCTCTATAGGAAGAAACTTCATCTTCCGTTACTGGAAAAACGACCAGAAAAGATGGACGAGACGTAATGGAATCTGTTGGATCGACAGGTTATGGGGGTTATAAAATTAACCCTGTCGAGATCGGTTGCCCACAACGTCATCAAGGAAATGACTGCTGCAGATCTCACGACGGCTTTATCAGGTATGTATGAAAAGCCATAAACGAATAACAATATGCATTTGATGAAAAATTTATTCAACTTGAAGAAAGTGAAAGGTGTCTCTGTTGCTCAACACCTGAATTATTTCAATACTATCACAAAACAATTATCGTCTGTTGAATTTGATTTTGATGATGAGATACGTGCACTAATATTGTTGGTTTCATTGCTAAATAGTTGGGAAGCCATGAGGATGGCAGTTAGCAGTTCTGCAGGTAAATCCTAGCTGAAATATGATGATATTCGTAATTTGATTTTGGCTGAGGAGGTACACAAAAAGGATTCTGGCAAGGCCTCGTGTTCAAGTCCAGTGTTGAATGTTGATTCCAGAGAGAGATCACATAACAAGAACTCAAGCAAAAGGAAGATCAAAAGCAAAGGTTGGTCAGCAAGCAACCAGTTGGAATTGTGGCAAGGTTGGCCACATAAAAAGGAACTGCAGGAATCCTCAGAAGAAGGATAATGATAGCGCTAATGTTGTAACTGAAGAAATACATGATACATTATTGCTGGCAGTTTACAGTTCTGTTGGTGACTGGATACTGGATTCAGGGGTTTCCTTCCATACATCTTCCCGCCGGGAGTTAATGCGAAACTATGTTGCAGGTAACTTTGGGAAGATACATCTGGCTGATGGAAAAGCTCTGGACGTGATGAGGATGGGAGACGTTGATATTGCACTCCCTGATAAGAACAAATGGACATTGCAAAAGGTCAGACACGTTCTTGAGTTGAAGAAAAACTTCATTTCTGTTGGGTAGCTCAATGAGGGTGGTCATTCAGTGGTGTTCTCAGATAGCACCTAAAAGGGTACCAAATGAGCATTAGTAATGGCTCGGGGTAAGAAAACTGACACACTATTTATGACTACAAGTTTACTCAGGCGAGAGCACATGAATCAGAGGTGCATTACGGATAAGCAGAAGAATGTCAATTTCCTGAAAGGTGGTAGAGCGCCAAAGGCAGGAAAACCAGATCTTGTACAGACAAATGGAGGAGAACCACAGAGTTATGAAGAAATCTTGCAATATGAGAATTAGAGAAAGTGTGAGCTGACAAGGAGGAGACGGATTCTCTACCAGGGAATTAGACTTGGGAGCTGACAGAACTTCTATCAAGGAAGAAGACATTGCATAATAAGTGGGTGTACCGGGTGAAGAATGTGTTTGGTGACAGTAAGAGGTACAAGGCTGGACTTACTGAAAAAGGCTTTCAGCAGGGGCATGATATTGCTCATACAGTGAGAGTTGTAAGCAGATATAAGAGTAACCTAGAAAAGAGCTTGGTAGTACGAGGCTACGTTGACGGTGATATGTCATCTGAGGGTGTTACTCGTGAGAAGCTGAAGTTGTGCTTAACTTTAGCTGGTCTTCTGACATGAAGACACGGGTTTTGAGTTGCAAAGGTAAAGGATATCATGTTTGAGGAAAAGATCGGTACAGCTAGTAGAAGATGCAGTTAGTAGGTGATGCATTCAGTGTCTCAGTCTCCAAGTTGGAGAATTGTTGGGTAATGTGGAGACCCGGTCCAGCGAATTTAATTAGCTTCTTAATTAAGTATCTCACCTACCGCTCACCTATTACACCCACCTACCGCTCACCTACCACATCTCACTTATCACTTACCTACCGCATTCCACCTACCGTTCACCTACCTCCCACATACCGCTATCCTGGTTTCTATAATTAGCCTCTTTTGACTTAAAAGGAAAAATTAAGCCTCAAGTCAAGTAAGGTCAAGTGAAGTCCTCTTGAGAACTAAGAGAAAGAGAGGTAGAGAGACAGAGAGAGGAAGGGAGGAAAGAAAATAGAGATTTTCTTGTAAACGTCGAGGCGCTAGACGGTGTAATTCCTCGAAGAAATAAAATCCTCTGCAGCTCCGTGAACGTAGTTAAATTTGTCGAACCAAGTAAATCTGTATGTCGTTCTGGTGTTTTTCTGCGTGTAATTTTTCTCGTTCCAATTTTTCACTTTATTGTCGTTGTTTTTTCACAATAGTAGATTCCAAGTTTCAATAAAATAGTGTCGAAGGAAATGTGAAGGATCAGAAAAAATCAAATATAATCTAATAACCAGTTATACAATCAATTACAAAAATAGTTCGTAGTTCGCACGACTTGGCCGCAAGAAAAAACCATGAGTGCAAATCCGCTGGCTAAAACTAAAATGCGAAAATAAACTTCAATACGTATATTTCAAACCCCATGAGGCAGATCCATCAGCTAGAACAGCAGAATGTAAAAGATCGGCATCTATAGAAAAAAAAATAAAAAGCATCCAAAGCTGTACGACACTTAGCATATCATGGATCCCTAATGTATTCATCCCACGCCCATAACAAAAGTACAGGACATGAATTCTAGCTCCAATCACAGAAAAATAATTCTCTCAAACCATCACAGATCAACCAACCACAAAATATAAGTTCCGTAGATCACACCGAAAACGCCAGAAAATCCCTCGAGAATGAAGACAGCATCGGATCTCAAAAAATCCAACCAATATGAACAAAAACTGCAAAGAAGAGAGGGAACAGATCGAACCTCAAATCTAGAAGCAGCGGAGCGATTAAAAAACTCTAGATGACGATGCAAGTGAGGAGAAACCGATCGGATCCTTAGCGAGCCCGCTGCGTCCCCTATTTATAGGTGCAAGATTACATCGCTGGTCGATCCCTAAGCGACACAGAGAAACCTAGAGAGAGAAAGGGCAAGAGAGAGAGAGAGAGCATAAACTGCGCGAATATCCGAAGACCAATAAGTCGTTTACAGGTGGCAATACGAGACCGTGGTCGTGTGAGGGTAATGCTCCCACGTGTGTAATTTTCAAAAACGAAGATATTTGCGTTGATGGCACGATTGCTAAAGTTGATCGAATGCACGTAAAGAAAATGTATTGATTTTCTTGCAAATGTTAGTGCTTATGATTTTTTACAGATCTCGCAGACGGCACCGTGATTGGATCGGACGGTGGAGATTAGATGTGTGGGGGCCACCCAATGGAATGGCGTGGTGGCAACGTCTTCCGTAAAGCTGGCGAAGGCAGTATTTTTTCTCCCTTGATCTGGGCTCGGATAGAGCGCGCTTTATGCGTTGGCTGTCATTCACTTAAAATGAAGTGGGGAAGCGTCCTTTCCCTCCTTCTCTAAAATTTATTTTGAATCCCTTTAGTTATGCTAACATCGTGTTTAAAGAAACTTCGCCGAACTCCTTCGAGCCCTATTTTGAGAGTATTCTTCGGTGATCAAAATATACACTGTTTGGCGTGTGATGCGTATAAACATATATTTAATTTTTTTTATATTTTACATATTTTTATGGATGAAATTATATTTTAAATAAAAGTATGTTAGCATCAATGTTTGGATATCATAGGTGTAGGGTGTCCACCTATGATCGATGAAAATTAGTTATCACGCGTCATGCATGAATTTGGCTCAGATTGACCTGAGCATCAGCGAGCTTGTTCAGATTGCCCCGAACGACGAAACGGACCATGCGAGTGAGTTCGGAACGTCGATTCCACTTAGAAAAGGCGCTCGTTGCAACACAATTTCGCGTGCGGGCTTAAAATATGCAGATTATCATTTTTTTTACCCGATCAACGAAAAAAGTGATCCAGATGAACCTGAATGACTCCGAACGAAGAAAAGGACCACGCAAGCGCGTCTGGAATGTTGATTTCACTTACGGAGGATGTTCACTTCGCTACGGCTTCGCAGGCGGAGTAAAAATGTGCAAATTATTGTTTTGGGCACAATCATCGAAAAAAATGACTCAAACGACCCTGAATGACGAAACGGACGGCGTCAATGCATCCAGAACGTCGGTTTTAGCCAAGAAGGACATTCACTTCGCCGCGAGGATGTATACGGGTGAAGAATATGCGAACGATAGNCTTCCTTGAAATTGCAGCAACTTGATTTGCTAATAAGACAAAAGCATTAGTTTCATGAATATTGGCTACTTTTTTAAATTTGCCCTTTGAGAAGGCCATTGAAAATTATTTGTAGCCATCTCTTTAATTAAAGCATAAGCGTCTTGAAATAGTTTTTACATCAAAGAACCACCACCAGCGGCATCAATAATAGATCTAAGAGATCCACCTAATCCATTGTAAAAAGTTTGAATTATTAACCAATCTGGTATAGCATGGTGTGGACACTTTCTTTAAAGTTCTTTAAATCGTTCCCATACTTCATAAATAGATTCTCCTTCAAACTGACAAAAAGATGTAATATCATTTCTAAGTTTCACAGTTTCTTATGATAGAAAATATTTAGCAAATAATTTCTGCGCTAAATCACTCCAAGTTCTGATAGATTTAGGTGATAACAAATGTAAACATATCTTATACATATCCCTCAATGAGAAAAAAATAATCTAAGTTTTACCACTTCATCTGATACACCATCATATTTAAATATAGCACACAATTCTAGAAAATTTGCAAGATGTAAATTTTGATCCTCAGTTAGTGCTCCCCCAACTGATTATTTGATATCATTTGGATAATAGCAGGTTTAAGCTCAAATGAATTAGCCACTACAGTGGGTTTTTGAATACTACATTGAATTTCATCCACCGTAGGGTTTGCATAATCTCTTAAGGTTTTAAACTCTTCAACATTATGATTATTTTGATTTGTCATTTCTTGAAATCTTTTAATAATTTTTAATTTTTTAATTTTTCTTATAGTTCTTTCTAATTCAAAATCATAAGGCACAAGTCTTGAGGAACTTGAACTACACATACACTACAATAAAACACAAAAAATAAAATAAAATAAAATAAAAAATAAAAACACACAAACAAGAACTTTATATAAAAATGCCTACGATCTTCCTGAAATAAATCTTAAAGTTTAAATAAGTATTACTAAAAATCTTGTTTCCTAAAAACTTCTTTTGAAAATATTTTTGCAAATTAATATTATATTTCTCCTTCTCTCCCTGGCAACGGCGCCAAAAACTTGATCCTGATTTTTTATATATAAGGATTTATGAAGTTAACACCACTACTTGAAGATTTTAATCCCTGACAACGGCGCCAAAAACTTGACCCTGAATATTCGGTATAGATAGATGTAAAATGCGATGTATGCGATTAATTTTCTTAATAGATATTCTTAATTTGCAACGACACCAAAAACTTGTTGTCAAGCAAAAGCTAGGTAAATCTTTCACTATGAAGCAAAAAAGAATGCAGTTATAATTTTAAATAAGGAATACTATGCAAGTTTATGTATCGTTATCAAATAATATAGAAATTTTTTATTAAGTCTTGAATGTCGAACCCACAGGGAGAACTAGATTTAGATAATAAAATTTTACTTAGTAATATATTCTTACATAAACCTAAGAAGCTAAATTTGGAATGAAAGTTTGACTTTTTTTATAATTTTTTACTATTTGAAAGTAAAGTAAGCAACTGATTAACTTAACTAAAATACTTGCAAGATGAAAGCAATATAAATAAACTATCTTTTTCCTTATCATGAATCTGTGATAAATATAAATTCTGTTGTGGAAGTATGCTAATTGTGTTGTGAACATTGGCTAATCTATAGTATGAATAGTTCTGTAGACCGACTAGGCAGGGAAGCTACTATCTCTCACTCTAGAGTTCCCTCTTCTCCTTCCATCTGGGGGCTAACATCTTGTATCAAAACCTAAAACTATAAATCAAATTGGAAGTTTTATTCTATCACTCTAAAGTTCTCTAATTCTACACCCTTGAAAAGTTTATTTCTCAATTTATTTGCACTCAACCCCATGAACTACATTCTCATTCATGAAATCAATATGTGATTCCAACTATTTGTTGAATCAGACAATACCATCTCGGATCTAACAGGTTCTCACAATAAGTATTAACATCTTAATTTGTCAAATCAAGAAGTAAATGAAGTGCAAGGTTTCAAATCATCACAACGTCTTCCAACATTAAAGTCTAATACTTCACACAAATCCCTTCAAATACTTAATCAATTATCATTTTAAGAAAAAAGATAAAGAAAACAACTCATAATTCATGGAAAAAATATAACCACACATGAGTTTAAAAGTAGAAATCATGCATACAGATAAGAAATCTATATTAAAACCAAGAGGAGACGCAAAGATAAACAGTTATCTCAAATTCTCTCCACCAATTTCATTGAAGGTCCTTTGAATTCTCCTCCTCTCACAATACAAACTAATAAAATAAAATAAAGGTGGCTGGCGGTGGCGGTGATGGACTGTGATGTTTGATGGATGGCTGGCCTCTTTTCTTGGAAAATGTAATTCTTTTCCTATAAAAATCCAAGAGGTGTCTTGGTGTCTCTTCAAAAAGGTGTCTCCATTCAATGAATCTTTTAGAAGTTGCTTCCTCATAAGTCAATTGAATGAATTTTCGTGTCCATGGGCTATTTCCCACGTTTTTATCAAGGGTTATTTTAAACACCTCTTCAAAAATCTGCTCAAATTAACTAATTCATCAAATAACTACTTCTAGCACTTAAGCGCGGGGTACCTAGAGCTTAGGTACGGTGCCTCCGGCGCGTAGGCGTCAGACTGGACGCTTAGGCGCCCCAGTTCATTTTTGCATTTTTCTACATTTTGCTCCAAATTTGACCCTTTTTCACTCCTTTTAGCACTTTCCATCCATTTGATTGTACCTACAAGAAAAACACACAAATACATTTCATTAAAGCATAATATCTCAAAAATATGCATAAAATGTCTATAAAAATATTATATATTTTAAGTGTATCAGACAGCCCCTATCCTTNCCCCCCGCGCTATCAGTCTTCACGACATCTTTCTTTTCTTTCTCTTCTAGCTACGGTGGTTTCTCTAGCAAAATCTCCATCTATGGTTTAGCAGGTTGTAGACTCTGAACGATTGCCTGCACTGAAGCGGTCTGAATCTGATCCAGTATCTTCTTAGAAGACTTGCTCCAAATTGTACTCCATCCATCTTCTTCTTAATAAGGATCTATTGGCGTGATTGGCTCAGCTAAAATCATATTTACAGAACCTTTTTCAGGTTCTTTTAAATATTCCTTTGGGAGTTTTATATTTCCTTCTTTAAAATTTCTCTCGAACCAAACTTTGAAAACGAAATAGTCCTCTATTGTATGGCCCAACATCTTGTGGTGGGGACGAAAATTGGGATACCCCTTCTTGCCAATTTCTTCAGGCTTCTTCGGTTATGGTAATCTGAACTCGGGCTTCTTCATTAAGTTTCTAAACATCTTTAGCACATCCTAATCTTTGAATGAATATATCCTCCTTTTCCATTCTGAAAGAGTCGGACACTTTCTACCTTTTGCTCGGTACGGTCCTCCCTGATGTGACTGCTGGCTAGACTGGCCATACTATTATGTTTATTGTTGTTGAGTATGTTGTGCCTCTATTTTCATTGGTTGTTTTCCCTTATCGGTAGTTGCAAATGTGCCAGACTTCTTCTCGAATATCCTAGTTGTCCTGGACTTCTCGGTCATTTCAAGAGAATCCATATGCTTGACTTCATCTTGCAGATTGCTAGTTTTGTTCAGTAGCTTCTTGAAGGACTTGATGGTGAGTCCCTTCAACATGAAAGCTATTGATTAGAATATCAATTGCATGATGTTTTTGTAGCTGAGGCTCAAATTTCATGCTAAGATTTCTCCACCTCATGATGTAATCCACCAAAATCTCGTTAGGCTTTTGTCGTTCTATCATGAGATCTCCAATAGAAAAATGATATTGTAATCCTGCAAATCACTTTAAAAATAACTATTCTAATTCAGAGAACATCTTTAATGATATGTTGGGCAACTCAGCATACCAATCAAATGCTATCCCTGATAAGTTGCTAACAAACTATCGAAAGAGCAAAGCTTAGTTACCTCTAGNTCTTTTATCTTATAATTTGACAAAGTGAAGTAGGTTTCTACCAATTAAGCCCATTTTTATTGT
>JXCR01144971.1:75730-90803 GCA_002079205.1 Phalaenopsis hybrid cultivar | reverse complement strand
AATTCTCTTATAATGATCTTACCTACTAAATGCTAGAGGTTGAGATCAATATGTGGAATTTCAAGTTGAATAAAAAGAAGAGTTTTGAATTTCTAATAGTGGGGTACCTCTTCTAGTTTTCTAAGACTAGTCAATAGGAAAGTCCTATGGCTAGACCTAGGCTACTAAAGAAGTTTTCTAGACCTCAACCAAAAGTGAGGTCAACACCCTGATACAGTGCATATAAAATCATCGGCTAATCTCAGTGTTTAGTTCCTAAATCCGTGGATAGGCTAGGAGGATACCAGCTCCCACTCCAGAGCTCCCACTTCCCTTCACCTGAATGCTAGCTCTCGCTTCAGTTTTTGAATAATAAGACCGAATTGAATATTTTAGTCTGTCACCCTAAAGGTTCTCCAATTCTACATCCAACAAAGAATATTTTTTGCACTGACAAAAAGATGTATCTTTTCTATCGTGTGCAAAATTTCATAACTTTCTCAAACATAATTTGAATCTTCCTTATATAAATATTCATATTAATCCAATTCCTCTACTTGCTAGTGTTCTAACTCTTTCATCTCTGGTTTCTCTTCATAAGTTATTTTGAAATGGCATTCACTTAAATATCTTATAACATCCATTATATAGCATTCATCATCTTTACCTTTTGTAGGGTATTTCATTGATTTAGAATAACTAAATGTAATAGTTTGATCATTGACGCACATAGTTAATTCTCTTTTTTGCGCATCTATCATTGCTCTTCTTGTGGCTCGAAAAGGTCTCCCCAAAATGATAGGTATCTCTTTATCTTCCTCCATATCTAGCACAATAAAATTAACAGGAAAAATAAAATGAGCAAATTTCACTAGGACATCTTCTACAACTCCTTTAGGATATGTTATTGAACAATCTGCTAACTATAGAGTTACACTAGTAGGGGTTGTTTCTCCTAATCTCAATCTTTTAAATATTGATAATGGCATAAGTTTGATGCTTTCTCCTAAATCACATAAAGCTTTCTCATAAAATTTGTCTCCTATTGTACATGAAATTGAAAAGCTACCGGATCTTTAAGCTCTTCAGGAAGCTTTTTCTGAATTATAGCACTGCACTCCTCGCTAAGTGCAACTGTCTCATTATCTCCAAACTTCCTTTTCGTGTTAAGAATATCCTTCATAAACTTCACCTAGATTGGCATTTTTTCTAGAGCTTAAGCAAATGAAATATTACTTGTAAGCTTCTTAAAAATTTTGAGAAATTTTGAAAATTATTTATCCAACATTTGTTTTCGAAGCCTCTGAGGAAGTGGAAGTGGTGGTTTTTCTAAATCAACTTTAAGTGGAGAAATAGGTCTCTCTAAACCTTTCAGAGCATCCTCTTTTGGTTCTTCATTCTCTTCTCTCTCTACTTAAGTCTCTTTTTGAACTCTACCTTCCAATTCTCTTCCACTTCTGAGTTGGACGACTTTACTTGCTATTTATTCTGGCCTTTTGGATTTATTTTTGTATTACTAAGAAGTGTTCCTTGAGATTTATTACTTAATGAATTTGTTATTTGTCCCAATTGACTCTCAATATTTCTAATTCTCGCTTTTGACTTTATAACTGATTTCCCATTTGTAACACCACTTCTTCTATTGACAACTTCTTCTCCTTAAATTGTGGATTACTGCTAAAACATGGAGGATAAGTAGATCTAAAATTACTATTCCCTTGGTTGTTCCAGTTTCCCAATGGGCTTACTTGGCTGTTCCCATATTGTTGATTATTACCACCCGTAGTATCATTCCAATTGAAGTTGGGATGGTTCTTCCCACCTANGTGGAGAAATAGGTCTCTCTAAACCTTTCAGAGCATCCTCTTTTGGTTCTTCAATCTCTTCTCTCTCTACTTAAGTCTCTTTTTGAACTCTGCCTTCCAATTCTCTTCCACTTCTGAGTTGAACGACTTTACTTGCTCTTTATTCTGGCCTTTTGGATTTATTTTTGTATTACTAGGAAGTGTTCCTTGAGATTTATTACTTAATGAATTTGTTATTTGTCCCAATTGACTCTCAATATTTCTAATTCTCGCTTTTGACTTTATAACTGATTTCCCATTTGTAACACCACTTCTTCTATTGACAACTTCTTCTCCTTAAATTGTGGATTACTGCTAAAACATGGAGGATAAGTAGATCTAAAATTGCTATTCCTTTGGTTGTTCCAGTTTCCCAATGGGTTTACTTGGTTGTTCCCTTATTGTTGATTATTACCACCCGTAGTATCGTTCCAATTGAAGTTGGGATGGTTCTCCCCACCTGGTTTATAATAATTTGAATATGGGGTATTCTGCTTATTATTTATGAAATTCAAATTTTCTAATGGTGCTTTAGAATTNATTATTTATGAAATTCAAATTTTCTAATGGTGCTTGAGAATTTACCATTTGGCCTAATGAATTCTCTTCAATCATAGGAATTAGTTGAGAAAAATTCATTCCAAATTGGTCTAACTTCCTTGAAATTGCAGCAACTTGATTTGCTAATAAGACAAAAGCATTAGTTTCATGAATATTGGCTACTTTCTTAAATTTGCCCTTTGAGAAGGCCATTAAAAATTATTTGTAGCCATCTCTTTAATTAAAGCATAAGCGTCTTGAAATAGTTTTGACATCAAAGAACCACCACCAGCGGCATCGATAATAGATCTAAGAGATCCACCTAATCCATTGTAAAAAGTTTGAATTATTAACCAATCTGGTGTAGCATGGTGTGGACACTTTCTTTAAAGTTCTTTAAATTATTCCCATACTTCATAAATAGATTCTCCTTCAAACTGACAAAAAGATGTAATGTCATTTCTAAGTTTCGCAGTTTTTTATGGTAGAAAATATTTAGCAAATAATTTTTGCGCTAAATCACTCCAAGTTCTGATAGATTTAGGTGATAACAAATGTAACCATATCTTATACATATCCCTCAATGAGAAAAAAAAATAATCTAAGTCTTACCACTTCATCTGATACACCACCATATTTAAATATAGCACACAATTCTACAAAATTTGCAAGATTTAAATTTGGATCTTCAGTTGGTGCTCCCCCAAACTGATTAATTGATATCATTTGGATAATAGCAGGTTTAAGCTCAAATGAATTAGCCACTACAGTGGGTTTTTGAATACTACATTGAATTTCATCAACCGTAGGGTTTGCATAATCTCTTAAAGTTTTAAACTCTTCAACATTATGATTATTTTTATTTGTCATTTCTTGAAATCTTTTAGTAATTTTTAATTTTTTATTTTTTCTTATAGTTCTTTCTAATTCAAAATCATAAGGCACAAGTCTTGATGAACTTGAACTACACATACATTACAATAAAACACATAAAATAAAATAAAATAAAATAAAAAATAAAAACACACAAACAAGAACTTTATATAAAAATGCCTACGATATTCCTAAAATAAATCTTTAAGTTTAAATAGGTCTTACTAAAAAAATTTTTTTCTAAAAACTTTTTTTGAAAATATTTTTGCAAATTAATATTATATTTTTCCTGCTCTCCCTCGCAACGGCGCCAAAAACTTGATCCTGCTTTTTTATATATAAGGATTTATGAAGTTGACACCACTACTTGAAGATTTTAATCCCTGACAACGGCGCCAAAAACTTGACCCTGAATATTCGGTATAGATAGATGTAAAATGCGATGTATGTGATTAATTGCCTTAATAGATATTCTTAATTTGCAACGACACCAAAAACTTATTGTCAAGCAAAAGCTAGGTAAATCTTTCACTATGAAGTAAAAAAGAATGCAGTTATAATTTTAAATAAGGGATACTATGCAAGTTTATGTATCATTATCAAATAATATAGAAATTTTTTATTAAGTCTTGAATATCGAACCCACAGGGAGAACTAGATTTAGATAACAAAAGTTTACTTAGTAATATATTCTTACATAAACCTAAGAAGCTAAATTTGGAATGAAAGCTCGACTCTTTTTATAATTTTTTATTATTTGAAAATAAAGTAAGCAACTGATTAACTTAACTAAAATACTTGCAAGATGAAAGCAATATAAATAAACTATCTTTTTCCTTATCATGAATCAGTGATAAATATAAATTTTGTTGTGGAAGTATGCTAATTGTGTTGTGAACATTGGCTAATTTATAGTATGAATAGTTATGTAGACCGACTAGGCAGGGAAGCTACTATCTCTCACTCTAGATTTCCCTCTTCTCCTTCCATCTGGGGGCTAACATCTTGTATCAAAACCTAAAACTATAAATCAAATTGGAAGTTTTATTCTATCACTCTAAAGTTCTCTAATTCTACACCCTTGAAAAGTTTATTTCTCAATTTATTTGCACTCAACCCCATGAACTACATTCTCATTCATGAAATCAATATGTGATTTCAACTATTTGTTGACTGAGACAATAACATCTCGGATCTGAAAGGTTCTCACAATAAGTATTAACTTCTTAATTTGTCAAATCAAGAAGTAAATGAAGTGCAAGGTTTCAAATCATCACAACGTCTTCCAACATTAAAGTCTAATACTTCACACAACTCCCTTCAAATACTTAATCAATTATCATTTTAAGAAAAAAGATAGAGAAAACTACTCAGAATTCATGGAAAAAATATAACCACACATGAGTTTAAAAGTAGAAATCATGCATACAAATAAAAAATCTATATTAAAACCAAGAGGAGACACAAAGATAAATACTTATCTTAAATTCTCTCCACCAGTTTCATTGAAGGTCCTTTGAATTCTCCTCCTCTCACAATACAAACTAATAAAATAAAATAAAGGTGGCTGGCGGCGGCGGTGATGGACTGTGATGTTTGATGGATGGCTGGCCTCTTTTCCTGGAAAATCTAATTCTTTTCTTATAAAAATCCAAGAGGTGTCTTGGTGTCTCTTCAAAAAGGTGTCTCCATTCAATGAATCTTTTAGAAGTTGCTTCCTCATAAGTCAATTGAATAAATTTTCATGTCAATGGGCTATTTCCCATGTTTTTATCAAGGGTTATTTTAAAGACCTCTTAAAAAATCTGCTCAAATTAACTAACTCATCAAATAACTACTTCTAGCACTTAAGCGTGGGGTACCTGGAGCTTAGGTGCGGAGCCTCCGGCGCTTAGGCGTCAGACTGGACGCTTAGGCGCCCCAGTTCATTTTTGCATTTTTCTTCATTTTGCTCCAAATTTGACCCTTTTTCACTCCTTTTAGCATTTTCCATCCATTTGACTGTACCTGCAAGAAAAACACACAAATACATTTCATTAAAGCATAATATCTCAAAAACAGGCATAAAATGTCTATAAAAATATTATATATTTTAAGTGTATCAGACAGCCCCTATCCTCCCCCCCCCCCCCACGCTATCAGTCTTCACGACATCTTTCTTTTCTTTCTCTTCTAGCTGCGGTGGTTTCTCTAGCAAAATCTCCATCTATGGTTTAGCAGGTTGTAGACTCTGAACGGTTGCCTGCACTAAAGCGGTCTGAATCTGATCCAGTATCTTCTTAAAAGACTTGCTCCAAATTGTACTCCATCTATCTTCTTCTTAATAAGGATCTATTGGAGTGATTGGCTCGCGCCAAAATCATATTTACAGAACCTTTTTCAGGTTCTTTTAAATATTCCTTTGGGAGTTTTATATTGCCTTCTTTAAAATTTCTCTCAAAACAAACCTTGAAAACGAAATAGTCCTCTATTGTATGCCCCAACATCTTGTGGTAGGGACGAAAATTGGGATACCCCTTCTTGTCAATTTCTTCCGGCTTCTTCGGTTATGGTAATCTGAACTCGGGCTTCTTCCCTAAGTTTCTGAACATCTTTAGCACATCCTAATCTTTGAATGAATATATCCTTTTTTTTCATTCTGAAAGAGTCGGACACTTTCTACCTTTTGCTCGGTATGGTCCTCCCTAATGTGACTGCTGGCTAGGCTGGCCATACTATTATGTTTGTTGTTGTTGAGTATGTTGTGCCTCTATTTTCATTGGTTGTTTTCCCTTATCGGTCGTTGCAAATGTCCCAGACTTCTTCTCGAATATCCTAGTTGTCTTGGACTTCTCGGTCATTTCAAGAGAATCCATATGCTTAACTTCATCTTGCAGATTGCTAGTTTTGTTCAGTAGCTTTTTGAAGGACTTGATGGTGAGTCCCTTCAACATGAAATTTATTGATTAGAATATCAATTGCATGATGTTTTGGTAGCTGAGGCTCAAATTTCATGCTAAGGTTTCTCCACCTCATGATATAATTCACCAAAATCTCGTTAGGCTTTTGTCGTTCTATCACGAGATCTCCAATAGAAAAATGATATTGTAATCCTGCAAATCTCTTTAAAAATAACTATTCTAATTTAGAGAACATCTTCAATGATCTGTTGGGCAACTCAGCATACCAATCAAATGCTATCCCTGATAAGCTGCTAACAAACTATCGGAAGAGCAAAGCTTATTTACCTCTAGTATTGTCATAACTGGCTTGAAAATGCCCTATATGATGTCTGGGATTTCCATTCTTATCAAGTATCTTAATTTTTTGTGACACAAAACCCTTAGGGTAGGGTACGACATTGAACTCCTCCGGGTACGGTCTACCCTTTAAAATCAATGCACCACCTTTAGATTGGGCTAAGGCCTCCCAAATTTGTTCAACTATTTGTTTAAATTCCTTTTCTGGCATGATTCTTTGGATAAAGTCCTTTTATTGATCATCCCTGTTAGCCAAGGCAACTTCCCTCCTTTCATTGGTTNCGGGTACGGTCTACCCTTTAAAATCAATGCACCACCTTTAGATTGGGCTAAGGCCTCCCAAATTTGTTCAACCATTTGCTTAAATTCCTTTTCTGGCATGATTCTTTGGATAAAGTCCTTCTTTTGTTGATCATCCCTGTTAGCCAAGGCAACTTCCCTCCTTTCATTGGTGATGTGTATAATTTCTGGCTGGTTGACTTCTGGAGAAGCTAACTGTTGTGGTTGAGACTGTCCATTAATTGTAGTCGTGGCAGCCATGGTAGTGGCCATCTCCTCCATTCTTTTCTTCATTTGGCTGATTTGCTCATCCCTTAGTAGAACAACTCTACACAAATCATCTACGACGTTCCCTTCAACTAGAGGTTAGGCATCGTGCATAGATGCAGCGGCTCTAGTTTCGATGACATGAATATCAATGAAGCATTCATTGAGATAGTTGTTAAAGTCAAAATCTTCATCATCATCATCATCAACAACAAAAACTCCATGTTCTGAGGATAACTCAGAAATCTTGACCCAGAGCTTCTCAACCTTTTCTTCAATTATTAATTCTTGTATCATTTTGAAATCTGGGAGAATCTGTTGAACCTCCTCCACTTGTTCATCCAACTTGATAGCAATATTAGTGACAATGTCAGATACATCAGACTTTTGCTTCACTCCTTGATTCTGCCCTACAATCTCATTGAATCTTACTGGAATGAAAACCTTAGGTACCCTTACGTTTTTCTTCGATGGTGATGTCTGCGATGGGGTATCTCAATAGAGGCATCGGCATGTCGGAGAGAGGCATGCTTCACATGGTGCAGACTAAATACAATTTTGGGTAACTTCTTCATCTTTTCCTTTAGAACTTTATAAGCATCCTTATGACTGATAACTAGTAGAATTCTCAGACTCGTATGTGACTTAACTGGTCGATAGCCTGAAGATCTTGGAGTAGCGACAATAGAATGGGTGGTGTGATTGTAGTATCAACTCTGTTTCCCTAGTGGAACCTGACGGGAATGCGAGCAGGCAAATTTTCAATTGCTCTTTGAGATTGTCTAACAGATTTGGCATCCCTTAAAATTTCTTTCCTCATGTGAGGGGATACTGCACATCCCACTCATTTATGTAATTCACTAATTGGACAATCCTCTTTGCTAGCTAGTCTCTGGAATAATGTACTAACTCGGGTGATAGAGGGGGATTCTTCCTCTCCCCAACATGTCCAAGAGGTAATGATAAAGTAGCAGCAATCTTATGGATACTTTCGTACCCATTGGTGTCCATTAAGGGATGGAACCTACTCCCTCACAGAAGCGGATATGTCTCCAGCAATTCTAGTTCCTCCTGATGATGAATTTCATCAACTGACACCTCTTTAGGAATATGAGCATTAGCAATCTTCTAAATCTTTTGGTTGTGGTTTCTTCTTTGCAACTGAGTTAATGATGTAGACTTCAAAATTGATCTAATTTCAAATACCGATGGTGGAATGGAAAATCCTTCAGTTGTATCTTCAACGATCATGACTTATTTTTTTCTTACAAGAAATGAGAACAACAGACTTGGAAGGTGTCGTGGAGGCAGCAGTCTTTACTTTCTTGTAAGAAGGGAAATCTTAGGAATAGATCAGGTTGAACTCAGCAGAAGGCTCTTGAACTTTAAGAGCAGAAACTTTCATTATGACAAAGGGAGCTTTTCTGAGCATGACTTCCAGTTCATCGAATCTAGTTCCAAACTTGAAGAGGGGAATAACATTGTGAGCATCGTGACTCGTTGGCAGATTGTAAGAGAAAGCGAGCGTGGGGAACACCATTGTAGTAGCTTCAAAAAGAAAGCTCCTGGGGTTAGTTATTTGTCCAACACTTTGTAACTATAGTGTGAACACTAGAAAATTAACAAAGGTTGATCTATATACTAGGCATCTTTATTTAGTTTTTAGTTTGTGAAGATTTTAAAATTTAGTGAAAATAGTTTGAAATTAGAGGGATCTAAATAAATAATTAAAAAAAGTTGAAGAGCAAGCGCAATACGACACAATTCAATTTAATTTTCAAAGTAGCGAACCAAACTCGAAAGGACATGAAAAGAAAAGTAAAGTTTAGGACCCAGTGCGAGACTGAATTTACAACAAAAAATGCCCAGGCAGGACTAGTCCACCAACACACCTATTGGGGTCCGATCCTGCACAAAAGTTAAAAGTCTTGATGAACTCCTGAACCTCTCTGTTCAAGGAAGATTGAACAGAGGGTCCTGAAGTCCAAAAGAGTTGACCGCATTTACACAAGAAAGAAATGGGTAAAGCATGCCAACTGAAGAAGGGTTATTTGATCCATAAGGGACATGGACACATTACCGATGTATGAAGATAACACTCCTTGATTCAAATGGAGAGAAAAGCAATTCCCCAGCGGAATCTCCAGAAGCTGTCGGCATAATTTTTAGGGGGGTTCTAAGGAAGGTGTCGATCTCCATAATCGAAATCTCGCCGTCCACTTCGGAGGGACATTTTAATTTACATATAAATTTAATCTTATAAAAATATGAAATCAAACTGATTCCATATCTTTCATAGTTTAAATGAGAGAATGCCGCACCTTAAGCTATGTATCCATCCTGAAAGATAGAGACATGGCTTGATGGTGGGGCTCTATCAAATAAACTGAAAAATGTATGACATCCTTTTGGTCTGTGAAACCATTTTATTATGAGACGATAAGTTCCTCTACTTAATATGAAAAATTAAATAGGGTTTATATTAAGTTGGGTTCAAAAAATATTCTTATAAGGGCAAGCCCCTATAGTTAATTACTTCTCAGATAACTGAAGTTACCTAAGAAAACTCTCGATAAGAATCAGGGGATATTATCTTCAAGAAGTTCATGGATAGGACCTTTCAAATTCATTTGGGAAGAGAAATGTCAGTGAGCCTTTGAGGATGTTAAATATTATTTAATGAAACCTCCTATTTTAGCAGCCCCTATCCCATGAAAGCCATTGATACTTTATACAGCAGCATTATATGACTCTCTTAGAGCTCTGTTACCTCAGGTCAATGATAATGGTAAATAAAACATGCTCTACTATTTGAGTCACCGTCTAATACCAACGGAGGTAAAGTATCTACTTATTGAGAAGCATTTTCTAGCTTTAATTTTTGCCGACCAAAAGCTTAGGCATTACATGCTTTCTCATAAAATTACCCTTATTTTAAAAGTTAATTCATTGCAATATTTGATGACTCAACCAATACTTTCCAGACATCTAGCAAGATGGTTGATGATTTTATTATAATTCTATATAACTTTTGTTCCCCTCTGCGCTATCAGTGGACAAATTTTAGCAAATTTTCTCACAGCACACCCATTTCAAGCCGGGTCCCCTTTCAATGATGAGCTGTTGGATGAGCAAATACTACAAATAGAACCATCCAGTGTGAGACATTGAAAAATGTACTTTGATAGAGATTCATTAGCTAGAAAGGACAAAGAATTGAAGATAGTTATACCAGGCAAAGTAGGGATTGGTTTGATTTTCATCATGTCAGATCAGGGTATGTTAAGAATATCCTATCACGTGATAGAACTATGCACAAACAACTAAGCAGATTATGAAGCACTAATCACCAAGTTGGAATTAGCAATCTCAAAAGATATAACGAACATTGTCATTTATGAAGACTCACAACTTATCATCCAACAAGTTGTCAGAAATTATATGATTTTGAAACTAAGGCTAGCAGAATACCATCAGTACATGATGATGTTGTTGAAACAGAACCCTAATGTGGCTCTATATTGGATTCCTTGGGGAGATATCTATAAAAACTTGCTAAGGAACTGGTGTGTCTACCAGAGGATTCCATGGACATTACAGTACAAGGTCATTAGGCTCTGTCTCAGATTGACCACAACAAACTACACAAACTCAGAAAAGAAGAAGGAATGATTATTGCAGTTGCTGATACCAACAAAGATTGATGCAAGCTATTGATAGAATATTTACAAATTGGAAGCTGCTAAAAGAAAAGTCTTAAAAATATCACATTATAAGAAGAGCTATGTCATATACTCAAGTGGGAGATGTCTTCTACAGAAGATCATTCAATTAGATGTGGTTGAGATGTCTAAGCAGGGTCAAAGACAGAATATCATCAAAGAAGTACATGTAGGATTATGTGGAGCTCACCAAGTAGGGCTAAAGATGAAAATGAAGATCAAAAGACTGGATATTATTGGTTGACAATGATATTCGATTGCATGGATATAGCTAGAGGTGTCACCTTTGTCAAGTGCATGGGGTAATCTTACACAAACCTTCGAATGTGATACACCCAACAGTTGCCTCGTGACCATTCGAGTGTTAGGGCATGGACATAATAGGTTTGATAGACCTTCCATCCTCTAAGGGACATATATTTATTCTTGTCACTACGGATTACTTCTCCACGTTAGCAGAAGTAGTGTCATTAAGAAAGGTTACAACATAGCATGTTCTCTAATTTTTCTAAGAGTCAAACTTTCTATCATTTTGGTGTACCACTAAGAGCGATTTTTGATAATGGGAGGACCTCCAAAAGCACAAAGATCAATAACTTCATTAAATGACATGCGATAGATGGGAGATACTCCACAATCTACTATCCCAGGGCAAATGTCCTGGCCGAGGCCTTCAACAAAATGCTCGTGCAAAATTTAAAGAAGACATTGGATGAAAACAAACGACTATGGAATAATAAACTTTTAGAAGCTTTTTGGGCCTACAAGAAAACCTTCAAAACTCCCACTCAATGTACACGCTATGCACTTGTATATGGGCCTGAGGTTGTACTGTCGCTAGAAGTCCAGATACCTTCTCTCATAGTTGTCGTCATCAATCAAATCACAACAAAATAAAGTGCAACACTTAGACTTGAAGAAATGGATAGTCTCGAGGGAAAATGAATAGAAGCACAACAACATTTGAAGCTCTATCAAGCAAGTCTGGTGCAGGCTCATGACAAATTGGTCCGTCTAAGGGTGTTCAAAGTTAGTGACCTTGTTCTTATTCTCAAAAGGCTTACTCTTGCTCACTGCAATATATATGGAAAATTCAAACTGACTTGGGAGGGACCATTTGTCATAGAGAAGGTCTACCTAGAAGGATCTTACCAGCTGGTGGATTTCCATGACAAATGACCTATGCTGTTGGTTAACGATCGATATTTGAAGATATACTACACAACATGACATTGGTTGAAATATTTTTTGAAAGCGTTGCTTATTCTGAAGTTATTTATTTGGCCAAGCTCCTATGACTGGGTCTAAAATTTTGTTCTAAAATTAACCTCAATAAAATGAATTTTTTGAATTTGCTCACTTTAATTTCATTCTCGTTTTTTAATTTTGAAATCTCATTAAATTAAAATTAATTTAATAAATAAAATTTGCACCTGTATAAATTGAAAAAAATTTTAATTAATGTTTCGATGTTGTTCTTATTCACGCTGGGCTTCAACGCATTGATATTTTTTTGTCTTCTTCAAAAAGATGTCGTGGCAGAAGCAGATTGTCGCTTTTAGTGATGATTTGAATATTGCACTGAACAAGGAAAGGGCAACCCAGAGCAGCATCGTAGACTTTGACTTGGACTTTGGTCAGGCCAACGTGAACTACGAGGTCCTCTAATGGACGTAGTCAGTCTCCAAGAGAAAGAAGGATTACCATCACTGCTAAGGATTGGTATTAAATAAAACTCCTCACTGAAGAGGAAGAAAGGAGTAATAAAATAAGATCCAATGGAAGGAACCAGTTGTCTACCATCCATTTTAACTATACCGACAGGGAATTTGGTCAATGCTGATGAAGAAAGAGTGCAAGATGTGTCACTCAGCAGAATGCAAAGCTGTAATTCCAA
Organism: Phalaenopsis hybrid cultivar; assembly: GCA_002079205.1. Classification (NCBI taxonomy): domain Eukaryota; kingdom Viridiplantae; phylum Streptophyta; class Magnoliopsida; order Asparagales; family Orchidaceae; genus Phalaenopsis; species Phalaenopsis hybrid cultivar. The sequence goes on along the minus strand of JXCR01144971.1, from coordinate 78,163 downwards.
CTGCCGCAAGCATAGAGCTTTCTTACGTCAAGAAAAAAGACTTATACAAGAAGTAGAAGTGACGCTTAACCCGATTCCCAAGGGAAAATATATGACCCATGCATGAGGGAGACTTCCACCAGTCCGCCTGCCACAGAGGATGAGTCTGAGTTTGTAGCAGAGCCAACACAATTAGAAATTCCAGATGAACTTTACAAAGGTTGTCCGATTTGCAACNAAACTCGCCACCGCCGCCCTCCCTAGCCGCCAACCTCTCCTTCTTCTTCTTCCTCTTCTTCTATTTCTTCTTCCTCTTCTAATTTTTTTTCTTTTTCTTCTATTTCTTTTTCTTTTTTTTTTCTTCCCTTTCTTCTTCCTCTTCCTCTTCCTCTTTCTCTTCTTCTTCTTCTTCTATTTCTTTATCCTCTTCTAATTTTTTCTTCTTTTTCTTCTATTTCTTTTTTTCTCCTTCTTCTTCCGATTTTTCTTCATCTTCTTCCGATTTTTCTTCCTCTTCTTATTCTTCTCCTAATTTTTTTTCTCTTCTTCTTCTTTTTCTTCCGATTTTTCTTCCTCTTCTTCCGATTTTTCTTCCTCTTCTTATTCTTCTCTTAATTTTTCTTCTTCTTCTTCTTCTTCTTCTTCCTCTTCTTCTTTTTTTCCTAATTTTTATTCTTTTTCTTCTCTTTCTTCTTCCTCTTCTTCTTCTTCTTTTTCTCAACCAACCCCGCCAACCTCGCCATACCTTCTCGGCGGCCGAATGCTTCGTCTGAGCACTTCGACGTCGCCAGACAGCGAGTGTTTCCACTGTTCGAGGAGGCGCGTGCATCTTTTACCTCGCGGGTTCCCCTCATTCGCCGTCATCGAGCAACCTCCCTCGCGAAGGTATATTTTGGTTATATTTTTTTTATATGTCAAAATTATTATTTTTGGGTTGTTTTGCGTCCCTCTCTGATTCATATCTCATATTCTCTTCATTACATGATTCACAGTGGGATACACTGGAGCATAGATCGGACGTCGGCGAGCTTGGCGCAAGCAAAGAGAACGCGTCTGCAACCGTCACGGTGGTGAGATTCTCTAACTCCTAGTTGGCATTAGGTTTTAGCGGTGTCTAGGCGTGTGGGTTCGATCGCCCACACGGGGTACGTGCGCCGGCATGGGTCGTCGCGACGACGTGTCTGCGTGATGGATCGTCAATTTCCTAGAGCTAACTTTTAGGTTAGGACTTCTTGTGCGTAACCAAACGCCCTCCGTAGAGCCGAGTGTCTCACATTTGTTGTGAGTCTTAGCACAAGTCCCGATGGGTCGGAGTCATTCACTCCCCTTGCTTTGGGTTTCCCCAGCTTTACTTGGAGAAGTTAGGGGGTCGGACTTGGCAAAGCGAGAGAAGCTTCGTAGCTGGCTCGCTTTGCAAAGTCTGGAGGAGTTCGCGAAATGGTAAAAGCTTTGTAGCTAGCACATTTCGCGACGCCGTTGAGAGTTTTCCCTTTGGAGATCCGGGAAGAAAACTCCTCACATTCCCTCACCAAAACAAGAGGCTGTGATGCCGCATATCCAAGGGTTTAAACCTTTGGTTTCCTAGGTGAGATCGCTAGTACGAACGTGACTCGCTATCATATGTGGTCATTTGCATCTCATTGTTTGCATATGTGTGTCTTGCATTGTTACATATTGTGTGTCATATATCACACTTGCAATTGCACCTTGCACTTGCACCTGCACCGACACCACTTGTGCCTCGATCGGTTATCCCGAACCGGTCACATCACTTGTGCTTTAGCCGGCTACCCCGGTCCGGTTGGCACAATACTTTGGTTTGACCGGATGCTCCATCCCGATCGACCTACCACTTGCTCCTTTGCATGTTGTGTATGTGCATGTACATGTTTGTTTGCATGACCAATATCATCTACTTGAGTTGTATTCCTTCGGGTCACTGCCTTACCGACATACCTCTTTTCGGGCCCCTACCGCTATGGCATGCCTACCTTTGGGTCACTGCCTTACCAGTATACCCTCTTTTCGGGTCACTGCCGCCACGGCATGCCCACCTTCGAGTCACTGCCTTCTTGGCATACTCTTTGTCACTACTTATATGTTCTGATTTTCCTGCATTTGCATATTTGCATGGACAGCGAGTCAGGTTCGTTAGGAGAGTGACCCTGTGTTGGTCGTGATGTCTTAACGAGCATTGTTTGTTGGGTTGATTCCAGTGAGCAATGCGAGTTAAGTCATCGGGATTGACACGAGTATGACTGTGCTAAAGATCTAATAAATCTAACTAGTGTCACCATTCTTCGTGACACCCTTTAGATCCTTCGGATCTTTAGGATGGGGCCAGTAAAATGACCCTGTCAAAGTCATACCATACCTAGACTTACCCCGCACTAAGATACTAGGTTGATGCACTATTCGTTAAATGGTGTGCTAGGCTAGGATTTAGGGTGCTAG
>JXCR01144971.1:44475-72389 GCA_002079205.1 Phalaenopsis hybrid cultivar | reverse complement strand
GCAATTTTAAAAAGCATATCTTTTACTTAATAATAGTCTAAGTGCATCCACTCCGCCATTAAATCTCCTTATTAATATGTTCTTTGTTTCTAAACCTTCAAAAACTTCTATGTTTGCCTTGTTAATGGAATTAGTCATCTAATTTCACATCAACTTTAGCTTAGATAATAAATTTTCATTTTATATCTCTTAACAATCTAGTATGAAAAATTGATAACTTTTCACCTTTTAAATTTCATTCTTTGATATACAACAACAGCAATAACAACAACAACAAAACCTTTATCCCGCTAAGTGGGGTCGGTTACATGAATCATTTTTCTCCATTGCCTCCTATTTAGTATCATAATTTCATTTAATTCTAATAAATTAAGGTCATTTTTATACAATATGGCCAAGTAATCCTAGGTCTACGTCTGCCCTTCTTAACGCAAGTTGAATATAAAACATCTACTCTTCTAATTGGATCATCAGATGATCGACGTTTAATGTAACCAAACCATCGAAGGCGACTCTCTCTAATCTTGTTTGTCACTGGAGCTACACCAACCCTATCACAGATATATTCATTTCGCATTTTGTCATAAGACTATTTTTGACATAAGGCAATTATTTCTTGTGAACATTTTCTTCATGCAATTAGAAAAATACTCATATAACAACTTTATGCAATGTTTTCAAACTCCCTCATAAAATAGGTTTGATAAGCTTGGCAATTTATGTTCTTTCCTTCCAAGACAAAAGAGATATGCTTCTCATTCTCTAATTTATGTATTTACTATTACAACAATATAAGTTACTATCAAATTACATACAGCCTCTCACATTGGTGTCGCGTGCCCCAGCCCATTGGTTGGCATCCACGGTATAAGCCCCTCAGGTCGGGGTTCAAATCCATCTAGCACAGTTTGGCCCTAAGGAGGTGGTACGCGAATGGTTAGACACATTAGGGGTGGTTGCTGGCTCGTATAATAGCCTTTGGCCATTCCTTTCAAAAAATAAATAAACACAGCTTCTCACAGTGCATTCCACCCCCTATTCTATATGTTCATTCAATTCACTCCTAAAAAAAATAATTCATTTCTCTCTGTTAAACATAGTTATCGTTCACTCATCTGTCACAAAATCAAAAATTTTAAACCAATTTCTAATCCAACATGAGATATAAATATTAAAAAAAATCACATTCATAATGTAATAACCTCATATAGCAAGCAAGAAAACATCTAAAAACGGCGCAGAAATCAATAAAATCGTGCTGCATTTACAAGTTGGTTTCGATTCTTACTTTCCAAAACAATCGGCTCCGATTAAGAAGCACTCAAGTCCTCCTCCTCATGGTTTTCGATCTGATTACCAAATTTCTTCTGGAACGCATCTTGCTTCTGCATCCACATCATATGGCCCTGCAGACGAATAAGAAATTGAACGCAAATGACTTGGGGAAAAAGGAAAAGCAGTTTTCCGAAGGAGAACAAGCATATGATTACGCACGAAGACCTGAAGAGCTGCAGCCCAAACGACTATGAAGGAAGCAATCCAGAACTTCTTCTCCTTCAGAAGCCTCGTAGCATCCATCGCAGCGCGGAAAAAAAACCCTAGGAAGTAATTTTTGAGTTGCTTATAGGCAAGCCCCACTTTTGAAGTTGGGACATCTACATTACATATATATCACCAAATTCTATGTATTTTTGGTATTTTGCATACCAAAATTTATTTTTTTATATTTATGCCCCCAAAATTTTTCAAATCATATTTGAAATGCAATTATTTTAACTTATAAAATGCTGAAATACACATTTTTATGTGATAGTGGGGTGACATATATGTAAAAATTCAAGTTTCGGTGTTTGACATGTAGTGATATAAGAGCTATATGTAGGGTTGTAAAGGAGTCCAGCTTGAGCAAACTCGTGTTTAGCTTGTGTTCGACTCGTGTTTGAAATTGACTCATGTTTGAAATTTCTCATGAACAGTGTGTTTATGTTCTGCTTGAATTATATATTCTTGTTCGCGTTCAACTCGAAATTGGCTCATTTAAATTAATTAAAAAAATAGATCATTGTTGTTGGATTCGAACCTACAACACATCTGTATTAAAAGGCTCAGAACCGCATGACCACATAAATTATTATGATTTAAATTTAAATATGAATATATAATATATTATTATATAAATAATACATATATAATTTACTTATTTTGAGTTAAAACGTGCCAAACATGATCGAACATAATGTTATTCGTGTANCAAATAATAGTTGCAAGAGAAGTATATCAAAATTGTTTTCATTCACTTGTATTATAAAGGAAGATTTACATACATACCACTCAATTCCTATGTATTTACATATCTAACACCTAAGCTCATTTATGCATGAAAAACTGTTTTACATTTTAGGAGTTAAAATAGTGGTATGTTTGATGTGATATGAAAGACTTGGGTGGTATAAATGTAAAAAAGAAAAAAGTTTAGGTGTTAGGTATGTAAAAACATACGAATTGGGTGGTATGTATGCAAATGCCCCTACTCCTTTTATAAGTTAAAAGATAACTTCATTTGTGCCTTCTGATATGAACATCCACAGCATTAGCCTTATCCCAACTATTTGGGGTTGGTTTTATAAATCCTTATTTTCAATTTGATCCTATTTACTCTCATTCATGTTACCTTGAATATACTCTTTTTTCCTTCTTAAGTATTTGACACTTGCTTTATCTAAAATTCAAATAGATGCTTTTTATTTAGGAACATTTACATGCATACCACACAATTCTTCTATATTTACACATCTAACACCTAAACATTCATCTTTACTTGCATACCACTCAAATCTTTAAAATGACATAAAAAATATCACCATCATTACCTTTTCAAAAGTGAAATACACTTTTCATGCATAGGTTTATAAAAATCAAGGCCTTAGATATGTAAATACATAAGAATTGTTTGGTATGAATGTAAATTCCCTTTTTTTCTACTATTCATAAAACAAGCACGATACATGTCACTCCAATCATTCCTTTAACATAACTAGTCCATAGTTTAATTTTATAGTTTTATCACGCATGCATTTCAACACACAATCTTCTTTTTGTTTGGCCACACTCAACTTAGCTATGAATGACTTTCTATTGCACAAAACTTAGATACATGCAACATAGTTGCCTGAATTGTAAATGTCTTCTTATTACATAATATCCCTCAAGGCTGCTATGCATATTAACCATCAACTCTTATCGCTAGAATTATAAATATCAATAAAAATCCCATAGAAATCCTAGCTTTAATTTTATGCATCTTCTTCAAACTAACCATTTCACTTCAACCTATGATATAACTCATAATTTGGCTTATTGATCTCCTTAAAATCATTTTGTTCTAATAATTCAATTAATAATTTCTCAAAGTAGCATTTTTAACTTACTTAGTTGCCTTTATTTTAACCAAGCTTCTTTCAACTCACTTCTAATGCAACATTTCATAACACCAAACCTATTATATAAATTATCAAACAAAACAATTTTTTTTCCTTCTTTTTAAGAATGGTCGGAGGCTATTATACGAGCCCCTAGCCACCGTCATGTGTCTAACTATTCAAGAACGNAACTCACTTCTAATGCAACATTTCATAACACCAAACCTATTATATAAATTATCAAACAAAACAATTTTTTTTTCTTCTTTTTAAGACTGGTCGGAGGCTATTATACGAGCCCCTAGCCACCGTCATGTGCCTAACTATTCAAGAACCGCTCTCACTACCGGCAACATTGGCCAGAGGGAGATTTGAACTCACGACCTAAGAGGGCTTACTACCTTCAAAGAGGCTGCTCTAGCAACAGGTCACGATTGGTGGCACATAACAAGACAGATAGTTTTGTAATAATGATTGCAAGTCTCCATAATAATTTTCTTTTGGCAATTTTAAAAAGCATATCTTTTACTTAATAATAGTCTAAGTGCATCCACTCCGCCATTAAATCTCCTTATTAATATGTTCTTTGTNCATAATAATTTTCTTTTGGCAATTTTAAAAAGCATATCTTTTACTTAATAATAGTCTAAGTGCATCCACTCCACCATTAAATCTCCTTAATAATATGTTCTTTGTTCCTAAACCTTCAAAAACTTATATGTTTGCCTTGTTAATGGAATTAGTCATCTAATTTCACATCAACTTTAGCTCAGATAATAAATTTTCATTTTATATCTCTTAACAATCTAGTATGAAAAATTAATAACTTTTCACCTTTTAAATTTCATTCTTTGACATACAACAACAGCAATAACAACAACAACAAAACCTTTATCCCGCTAAGTGGGGTCGATTACATGAATCTTTTTTCTCCATTGCCTCCTATTTAGTATCATAATTTCATTTAACTCTAATAAATTAAGGTCATTTTTATACAATATGGCCAAGTAATCCTAGGTCTACGTCTGCCCTTCTTAACGTAAGTCGAATATAAAACATCTACTCTTCTAATTGGATCATCAGATGGTCGACGTTTAATGTGACCAAACCATCGAAGGCGACTCTCTCTAATTTTGTTTGTCACTGGAGCTACACCAACCCTATCACAAATATATTCATTTCGCATTTTTTCATAAGACTATTTTTGACATAAGACAATTATTTCTTGTGAACATTTTCTTCATGCAATTAGAAAGATACTCATATAACAACTTTATGCAATGTTTTCAAACTCCCTCATAAAATAGTTTTGATAAGCTTGGCAATTTATGTTCTTTCCTTCCAAGACAAAAGAGATATGCTTCTCATTCTCTAATTTATGTATTTACTATTACAACATTATAAGTTACTATCAAATTACATACATCCTCTCACATTGGTGCTGCGTGCCCCAGCCTATTGGTTGGCATCCACGGTATAAGCCCCTAGGGTCGGTGGTTCAAATCACACTTTGGCCCTAAGGAGGTGGTACTCGAATGGTTAGACACATTAGGTGTGGTTGTTGGCTTGTATAATAGCCTTTGGCCATTCCTTTCAAAAAATAAATAAATACAGCTTCTCACAGTGCATTCCATCCCCTGTTCTATATGTTCATTCAATTCACTCCTAAAAAAAATAATTCATTTCTCTCTGTTAAACATAGTTATCGTTCATTCATCTGTCACAAAATCAAAAATTTTAAACCAATTTCTAATCCAACATGAGATATAAACATAAAAAAAATCACATTCATAATGTAATAACCTCCAATAGAAAGCAAGAAAACATCTAAAAACAGCGCAGAAATCAATAAAATCGTGCTGCATTTACAAGTTGGTTTCGATTCTTACTTTCCAAAGCAATCGGCTCTGATTAAGAAGCACTCAAGTCCTCCTCCTCATGGTTTTCGATCTGATTACCAAATTTCTTTTGGAACGCATCTTGCTTCTGCATCCACATCATATGGCCCTGCAGACGAATAAGAAATTGAACGCAAATGACTTGGGGAAAAAGGAAAAGCAGTTTTCCGAAGGAGAACAAGCATATGATTACGCACGAAGACCTGAAGAGCTGCAGCCCAAACGACTATGAAGGAAGCAATCCAGAACTTCTTCTCCTTCAGAAGCCTCGTAGCATCCATCGCAGCGCGGAAAAAAAAACCCTAGGAAGTAATTTTTGAGTTGCTTATAGGCAAAGCCCCACTTTTGAAGTTGGGACATCTACATTACATACATATCACCAAATTCTATGTATTTTTGGTATTTTGCATACCTAAATTTATTTTTTTATATTTATGCCCCCAAAAATTTTCAAATCATATTTGAAATGCAATCATTTTAACTTATAAAATACTGAAATACACATTTTTTATGTGATAGTGGGGTGACATGCATGTAAAAATTCAAGTTTCGGTGTTTGACATGTAGTGATATAAGAGCTATGTGTAGGGTTGTAAAGGAGCCTAGCTTGAGCAAACTCGTGTTTAGCTTGTGTTCGACTCGTGTTTGAAATTGACTCATGTTTGAGATTGCTCGTGAACAGTGTGTTTATGTTCTGCTTGAATTATATATTCTTGTTAGCGTTCAACTCGAAATCGGGTCATTTAAATTAATTAAAAAAATAGATCAATGCTGTTGGATTCGAACCTACAGCACTTGTGTGTTAAAAGGCTCAGAACCGCATTACCGCATAAATTGTTATGATTTAAATTTAAATATGAATTTATAATATATTATTATATAAATAATACATATATAATTTATTTATTTTGAGTTAAAACGTGTCGAATATGATCGAACATAATGTTATTCGTGTTTGGCTCGTTCAATGTTGGAACTAGTCTCCTTTTTGAGGAGGGTTGAGAGGGCAAACTTTTTATTAAAAAAATTAATTAAAAAAATAGCATATAATTCAAAATTAAAACTTGAATTTATTATCATTGATAAATTAAATCATGTATGTAAATCTTCATTTTTTATATAGTCCTTGNTTAATTAAAAAAATAGCATATAATTCAAAATTAAAACTTGAATTTATTATCATTGATAAATTAAATCATGTACGTAAATCTTCATTCTTTATATAGTCTTTAAGCCACGTCCATTATATAGGCCTTATGGACTATGAAACTCCATAGGTTAAAATCATTGCTTGATGCATCCCTATAGACTTAAAAATCAAATACACCCATAAACATTTACATAAAATCATTGTATTGGAATTGAGTGATATTAGTTGTTTGATTCAATTATAAATAAATGATCTTCAAACATCATGTGAATAGTCAGGTTTCTTTTGAGATAGTTGCAGTTTATTGAAAAATAGTTGTTACGGTGTTAAAATATAATCTGATGTTTAAAAAGTCACGGTGATAATTATAATTTTTATTTAAAAAAAAGTCAAATCGTGGCTAAAAAGCTGTCATGACACCATGTCAAGATCGGTGAAAAAATACAGATTTCAGTGGCAGCATTTTGAAAAAAAAACTGTAAAACTGCAAATTATCCAAATAAATAAAATTATCGTGCGGTGTCACGCTGCCACCCCACCCGTCTCCCCAAGTCAATTTCACAAAGTTTTCAACAATCTTTCAATTCTTACTTTGGCCTTATTTAGACTCAATTATCACGATTTTCCATGTGATATATATTAAGTTTGACCATAAATTTCTTTAAAATTATTAGACTCAAATAATTCTAAATTTATTTTTAATAATTTCCATTGAAAATACCAAGTTGGGATTACAGCTCTTAAAATTTAATTTTTTTAATCCGCATTAAACGATTGAAATTAACTTTAAAACTGATTAAAATAATGTAATAAACAGCTTAATATCAGCTGTGGAACTTGAATTGAACGACTTTAGTTGGTGAATTGAAGTCTCTGTCACGTCGTCCTGTCCAATTGACTATTAATTTTTGCAGCATGACTAAAGAAAACAGTCTTTTTTTGCTAAATCAAGTCATTTAAAGAGGAAGCATTTACATACATACCACCCAATTTTTATGCATTTACATATCTCACACCTAATTTTATATTACATACATAGGTAAATCGGGCTGTCAAAACGGCTTGTTGTTCGTAAACAACTCGTGTTTGGCTCGTTAAGAAGCTCGTGTTCGGCTCGTTCGCTAAGTTAACGAGCAGAACACGAACAAATATTTGTCCGTTCGTGTTCGGCTCGTTTTGGCTCAAAATATTACTAATCAATTATATATATATAAATATTGCCCTAATCATTAACATATGATGGCTACATAATTAGGGTTGTCAATATGACACTTTGTTCGCGAACAGCTCGTGTTTGACTCGCTAAGCAAACGAGCCGAACACAAACTATTTAAGCTCGAAATATAAACGAGTCGAACACGAGCTGAGCTTACACCCTTGTAGGTAAAGTGACATATATGTAAAAAATTGAATTTTAGGTGTTAGAGATGTAAATATCTAAATATTTGACAGCCACAAAATTTTCCAAAAAAAAAAAAATTATAATATTTTTCTTAGAGATTATTTTAATTTGTTTTGTTTAAACGACTTAAGGCTCGTTTGGGGCAGCTTATAAGTGCGGCGGCGTTTTGTGCGTTTTTTAAAACGCAGTCTGCCGCGTTTGGGTTTTTTACACTAAACGCAGACGCGGGCCGCGTTTCAGGATAAGTTGTTTATCCTGAAACGCACAAGCTACCTCAAACAGACCCTTAATATGAGTGGCATGTGTAAGAAGTATACCTCTTGACTTTTATTTATGATTTTTAGTGTTTATTAATTCCACTTTCGTTGATAAAAATGAAAAATGTTGGCTTTTTTCATAACGATTAAGAATCAAATTATTTTATGCATTGTTGGTGTTTAACAAAATAATAATTGATGCGTGTTAGGAGATTTGTGGAGTTAGAGCGTTGATTTTTTATCATTTTAGTATGCTTGAAGAACCAACACACACAACAGGAATTAAAGAAAATTAAGTAGGGGGAGACACCTCGACTTTTTATGTTGAATACCTTTGAAGGGGGGATAAACCATGAAGTCTAACCCATTTGAAATAATTCACATACACGGGTCTACTCTTCTCCTGAATTAGGAAAGATGAAATTACAATGTTGCAACCAATGAATGAATTTGAACCACCGATCAGACGATCGGGAGAGATTCCTTGAATTAGACAACATTTAATGGATATTTAAGAACATTAACGATGTCGAAATTGAGTGATCTTAGGCGCATTTGATTCTTCTTGCTGAGGCGCTCGATTTGACTATAAACTCACCCGATTCGACATTCATTTGACCTTCCAAATATATCAGAAAAGCTTTCAAAAGTGGTTTAATAGTTTGCATGAACTTTATCTAATTTGTATTGGATCATTTTTGTTATTATTGGATCCATCTCATCAAACAATTCAGTTTGACTGTCAGTTTGCTGAAATCGGAGGACTGGATGACTCTTAATTAAAGTTTGAATATTTATTTGCTCAAAATATTGCCTCCAGATTCATTTCATGTCGCGAGATTTATGTCGAGATGGCATATCAAAAATAATAATTTACTCACCATGATTGATATGCCACCAATAAATTTATTGGTGGCATATCAATAATAAAAAAAATTTACATGTATACCACACAATTCTAATGTATCCTACATAACTTAAATTACTCTCATACTTACATTTATAATACTTAGGTGTGATAAAGCCATGCATAAGAAAATGCATTCCATTTTTAGAAAGCTAATAATAATTATAATTTTTATATGATGCCAAAGTTTAAGTGATTTTCATGTAAATGTGAATGCCTAGGTCTTACATATATAAATACAAAAGAATTTGTCTGATATTGTGTATAAAGAAACTGTCATCCAAGACTATGAGGAATATCAACCTGACTTAATTGGCCTTTTACATTGGCAAAATTTCTAAAAGCTTAGTTGCCTAGCTTTAGCCATCAAATATTAGTTGTCAAGCACCGGCCACTAAATATCGATCGTCGAGTACCAAGCACCAGTTGCCAAGTACCAACTATTGAGTACAAGTTGATAAGTACCAACTATTAAATACTAGTTGCCGACCATCATCCATCGAGTACCTACTGTAAAGTATGAAAAACATTTTATCATCCAGTCTGAATTCCTCACAAAGATGGTCTTTTACACCAACAAATACATTATCGTACTCTAGTCAGTTCACGTGTTATTTCTTTGGGTACATCTTTTGTAACCTTCGTGACGGATTAGTCATCCTTAACCCTGTAAATATGAGGATGATCCTTCACTTGGAAAGGACATTCACTCAGATTGAGGTTGTTCTCATTGGGGGATGAGCCTAAGTAGTGTGAATCTATAGATATTTTGGAATATAACATCCTTAAATATGTGGTGAGCGTGAATCATGTCATAGACTAGACAAGGGACCTTACACGAAGAAGATGGTGTAGCAAGAAGACTTAATCGATATGAATTGCAGTGGAGAAATTTAGTCTAAAATATTAACTACTCTTTATGTTACAGATGGAATCAGTTCTTCACTGATTCAAAAATCTACTTACAAAGCAGTTACATCATTCAGAGAGTTCAAGTAATTTTTTGTGGCTTAATTTATGCCGTGGAAGAACTCTCGAGCTATGTTCAAACTTCAACAAGGGCTGTGAGAAGGCTTGAGAAGTTTTTTTAACCAATTTTAGTAAGGGATTTCAAAGGTATGTTCAAGTATGCATGAGCTCTACTGTTGTGAAAAAATGACGACAATAAAGCGAAAAGTGGGATAAGAAAAATTACACGTATAAAAACACCAAAACAACACACAGATTTACGTGGTTCGACAAATTTGCATACCTCCAGGGAGCAGCAGAAGATTTTACTACTTCGAGGAATTATATCGTCGAGCGTCTCGACGTTTACAATAAAATCTCTATTTTCTTCTCTCCCTTCCTCTCTCTCTGTCTCTTAAAAAACTTGGCTTGGTCTTGCTTGGCTTGTGGTTTAGCTTATGACAAGCAATAAGAAGTTATTTACAGAAACAAGGAGAGTAGTAGGTGGTAGGTAGATGAACGATAAGTGGGTGTGATAGGTGAGCGATAGGTGGGAAAGTAAGTGAGCGATATGTCACGGACAAATTGTCCTACATTGGCTAGGTATATAACCGAAAAGTAGTATTTAAGTCATGGGCTGCCCACCACCCACAAGGGCTCTTTTGGGATGTGACAAATTGTATCAAAGCAGATTAATGTCTGCAAAGTGTGTGGACTCTCATGGTCCAGTAGGACCCTCTGTGGAGCCGATTCGTGACGAGGGTGTCATGTGATTGGGTGGAGGAGAATGTCACGGACAAATAGTCACACATTGGCTACGTATATGGCTGAAAAGCAGTATTTAAGTTCTGGGCTGTCCACCACCCACAAGGGCTCTTTTGGGATGTGATAGGTGGGTGATATTATTAATTATGAAGCTAATTAAATTGCGGTGGACCGGGTCTTTACATTACCCAACACTTTACACCGTCCCAAGACTTTGATAGAGCTTTTAAAATTGACAAATAATCACATATATGTCAAGGAGTGCAACTCAATGTTAGATGCGCTCACGTTGAAAATAACCATCCATGGATGCAGGTGGCATGGAGGAGTCACTTTGTTTCTAAGAATTTAAGAAGAGCGTTTGAGGATCGAACACATCACCAAGAGCAAAGAAACCATCATTTTGACTTGGAGGAATTATTAGATGCGGATAATGCATACATGCGGACTTCAGTACAATTATATTTGTTGTATTTTTGAGACAACTCAAGAATACAATCATGTCGTACTGAAGTCCGTATAGATGCGAAATCCGCACCTAATAATTTTTCTTCTTATGGAGACTGATTGAGTAAAGGTCGAAGAGGAGGCCCGATTGTGCTAACCTCCTTGATTTCTTTTCTTCACATCGCTCCATCATCACGGATTTTTCCTATGTGGTGTAAATACATAGATATATACATGTAAATACTCTAAAAAATTAGAAAGTATGTATGGATTTGAGGGGATTGATTCTGCGTATGGAACATTTTTTTTTTTTTTTTGGAGGGCAATTACATACATACCACCAAATTCCAATGCACATATCTAACACCTAAATTCTGCCTTTTTTTCACATCCATACCACTCAAATCTTTCATATCACAATAAATATATCATTATTTTAACATCTAAAAAGTGAAATACACTTTTTCATGCATATCTAAGGAGGTATATATATAACAATTGAAGCTTAGGTGCTAAATATGTAAATGCATAAGAATCGAGTGGTATATATGTAAATTTTCCAAATAAACAATACAATTTAATATTTCATTACTTTTAAAAAAAATATATAGACGAGAATTTAGCAATTTCAGAGAACGGATGGTAATTTTATAAATAAATTCTCCTTTTAATTTTTTTATGAAAATATAATTAAAAATTCTAAGAACTAAGGGTCTGTTTGGGGCAGTTTATAAGTGCGGGTGGCGTTTTCAAAACGTCACCGTACTGTTTGGTTCGCGCGTTTCATCAACCTATCAGAAACTGCGTTTGAGTTTTTACACTAAACGCAGGCCACAGGTCGACCCCTGCGGCCGGCCCGCAGGCCGCGTTTCAAGATAAACAGTTTATCCTGAACGCACAAGCTGTCCCGAACAGACCCTAAACTTCACTATGTTGCATTTTCATGCAATATTCCTTATAACGTTGCTTTCCTCTTAAATGAATGCTGGCGGCACCCATATCTACATAAATACGTAATTAATTGTTGTGAAGAGGAATCCATTTGAATGATGCAATAATTTGGCCTATGTGTTCCATTTGTCAAACCCTCACATGCTTTGGGAGAATTATGGGAGAGATTGGGGGGCGATTCTCTAATTTATTACATTTTTCATACATACATATATATAAATATGTATATAAAATAAAATATCCACCCCTATAGAATGTGCAATAAATTATTCTAAAATATTGAGATATATATATACACGTAAATTTATACAGAGAAAGTATCGACACGAATCTCGAGAGGGCCCACCAACAGGAGGCTTGGGAGCCCATTGTCACGGACAAACAGTCCCACATCGGCTAGGTGTAGGGCCGAAAAGCAGTATTTAAGTCCCCCACCANTTGGGTTTTTACACTAAACGCAGGCCGCGGGTCGACCCCTGCGGCCGGCCCGCGGGCCGCATTTCAGGATAAACAGTTTATCCTAAACGCACAAGCTGCCCCGAACAGACCCTAAAATTCACTATGCTTGCATTTTCATGCAATATTCCTTAGAATGTTGCTTTCCTCTTAAATGAATGCTGGCGGCACCCATATCTACATAAATATGTAATTAATTGTTGTGAAGAGGAATCCATTTGAATCATGCAACAATTGGGCCTATGTGTTCCATTTGTCAAACCCTCACATGCTTTGGGAGAATTATGGGAGAGATTGGGGGGCGATTCTCTAATTTATTACATTTTTCATACATACATATATATAAATATGTATATAAAATAAAATATCCACCCCTATAGAATGTGCAATAAATTATTCTAAAATATTGAGATATATATATACACGTAAATTTATACAGAGAAAGTATCGACACGAATCTCGAGAGGGCCCACCAACAGGAGGCTTGGGAGCCCATTGTCACGGACAAACAGTCCCACATCGGCTAGGTGTAGGGCCGAAAAGCAGTATTTAAGTCCCCCACCACCATAAGGGCTCTTTTGGGAGGTGACAAGTGGTATCAGAGCAGATTACTGTCTGTCAGGTGTGTGGACTCTCCATGGTCCAGTGGGACCCTCGGTGGAGCCGATCCATGACGAGGGCGTCACGTGATTGGGTGGAGGAGAATGTCACGGACAAATAGTCCCACATTGGCTAGGTGTAGGGCCGAAAAGCAGTATTTAAGTCCTGGGTTGCCCACCACCATAAGGGCTCTTTTGGGAGGTGACACCATGCTCTCAATCGGAAGCTTCAAGATCATGATTAAACAAGGTAGTCAAGCGGCTTGAACCTGAGAAGTTCCATTTACCGTTAAATAGATGAGGCTTTACGGATATCCCGTGATGGAACCAACCCAAAAAGAAAAAAGAAAATTAAAGAAGCTAACCTCTTAGGTCCTGCAATCCTTTTGGAGGTATTTAGCAACCTCTCAATCGCTGTCAAGAGTCAGCAAGGTGATTCTCAGCCATCCTCAAAGATCTCTTCGTCTAACGGCGTCTATTACAATGATGCACTCTTTGCCCGATAACCTAGCTCCACTCGGTCGACAAGAACTCCTTATAAGGGAATGAGGGCCGGTGGGCAGCCCTAATCAATCAATCCGCCCCACTTTGCCGACTGAGACGACCTCGCCAACGTTTAACCCATAAGAATCTAGTCAATCGGCAGTCTATCAACAGTCATCAGATCATACTGTTTGAATGACCTCTTTTGCTTTGCCACAACACTTGCTAACAAAGCCACCCGACTCTGGGCCCACTTATGTAAACTACCTGTAATAATATATACACCCCCAATAAAGCAAGGGCCCATATGTTAATTCACATATTATATCTATTTTCTCTACAAAAAGAAAATCAGTTATCTAAAAAACAATGGTGGCATTTGCATACTCACCACCCAATTCTTATGAATTTACTTATCCAACACCTAAAGTTTGCTTTTTTTACATTTATACCACCCACATCTTTCATACATAAAAAAATGCCACTTTCTAACTTTAACAAAGGTGAAATACTCCTTTTCACCCACAGGAAAAGTGGTATATTTTTGTAATAATTGAATTCTAGGTGTTAGACATGCAAATACAAATAAATTGAGTGGCATGCATGTAAATCTTCCTAAAATGGAGAGGCAAAACAAAATGCACTCTCTACTTAAAAAGAATAAGAGATGATGCGGCAAATCTCAAAATTTGGCACCCGACATGTGAAATTACAAAAAAAACCTTGTTTGCACAATTCAGTTAGAATTTTCATTCTATTTGAGCAAGAAAATCATCTTTTTGGATTTTCTATAATGATTCCATCAACATACTGATTAATTCTTATATAAAGCTGTAAATATGAAAGTTTAGATGTGAGATATGCAAATACTTAAAAATTATGTGATAGGAATGTAAATTTCCTTTAATCTTTAGAATATTATGTTGTGTTATGAGAATATTTCATCTGCGTTATTTGTTAAAATGATGTGTTATTCGAGTATTATATGGTGTTATTTCATTATTTTACGGTGTTATTAGAATATTTCATCGCATTACTTGATTTGGGGTTGACGTGTTATATGGATTTTACAGTAATGTCATTATTGATTGTTTTATTTTACTTTGGTATCATTATTTTATTTGATAAGCTTGAACATTGGTGTGTGCTAGAAAATTCACGGCAATAGAGTAATGAGTTATCATCTTAGCGTTGCACTAGAATTCAACACACACTCAAGTAAAATAAAACAAACAATAATCACACCAAAGTTTTTACATGAAAAACCTGTAAAGGCAAAAAACCATATATTAAGAATTCACTATAGATTGATGATTACGAAGGCGCATTGTCCCACAAAGGAGAAATAGTTATCAGATTTTTCAAGTTACAACGTGGGGGTCAACGGAGATTAGCGGTGATGTACGGTGATCAGCGGTCGACGACGGTCGATAGTGGTTGACGGCTACAACAGTACTTGCCGGCGATGGGTGGTTGTTGGNTCCCTTCCGTGAGATATATATATATATATATATATATATGTAAAAATTGAAGTTTCGGTGCTTGACATGTAGTGATATAAGAGCTATGAGTAGGATTGTAAAGGAGCCCAGCTTGAGCAAGCTCGTGTTTAGCTTGTGTTCGACTCGTGTTTGAAATTGCTCGTGAACAGTGCGTTTATGTTCGGCTTGAATTATATATTTTTGTTCGTGTTCAACTCGAAATTGACTCATTTAAATTAATTAAAAAAGTAGAACAATGTTGTTGGATTCGAACCTACAACACTTCTGTGTTAAAAGGCTCAGAACCGCATGACCACACAAATTGTTATGATTTAAATTTAAATATGAATATATAATATATTATTATATAAATAATATATATAATTTATTTATTTTGAGTTAAAACGAGCCGAACAAGATCGAACGTAATATTGTTCGTGTTTGGCTCGTTCAATGTTGGAACTAGTCTCTTTTTTTAAAGGGGGTTGAGAGGGCAAACTTTTTATTAAAAAAAATAATTAAAGAAATAGCATATAATTCAAAATTAAAACTTGAATTAATTATCATTGATAAATTAAATCATGTATGTAAATCTTCATTTTTTATATAGTCCTTAAGCCACGTCCATTATATAGGCCTTATGGACCATGAAACTCCATAGGTTAAAATTATTGCTTGATGCATCCCTATACACTTAAAAATCAAATAAAACCATAAACATTTACATAAAATCATAGTATTGGAATTGAGTGATATTAGTTGGTTGATTCAATTGTAAATAAATAATCTTCAAACATCATGTAAATAGTCAGGTTTCTTTTGAGATAGTTGCAGTTTATTAAAAAAAAGATGTCACGGTGTTAAAATATAACCTGATGTTTAAAAAGTCACGGCGGTAATTATAATTTTTATTTAAAAAAAAAAGTCAAACCGCGGCTAGAAAGCTGTCACGACACCATGTCAGGATCGGTGAAAAAATGCAGATTTCAACGGCAGCATTTTGAAAAAAAACTATAAAATTGCAATTTACCAAAATAAATAAAACTGCCGTGCGGTGTCGCGCTGCCTCCCGCCTGTCTCCCCCAAGTCAATTTCACAAAGTTTTCAAGAATCTTTCAATTCTTACTTTGGCCTTATTTAGAATCAATTATCACCATTTTTCATGTGATATATATTAAGTTTGACCATAAATTTCCTTGAAATTATTAAACTCAAATAATTATAAATTTATTTTTAATAATTTCCATTGAAAATACCAAGTTGGGATTAAAGCTCTTAAATTTTAATTTTTTTTTAAATCCGCATTAAATGATTGAAATTAACTTTAAAACTGATTAAAATAATATTATAAACAGCTTAATATCAGCTGTGGAACTTGAATTGAACGACTAGTCGGTGAATTGAAGTCTCTGTCACGTCGTCCTGTCCAATTGACGACTAATTTTCGTCAAAGAAAACAGTCTCTTTTTTCTAAATCAAGTCATTTAAAGAGGATGCATTTACATACATACCACCCAATTTTTATGTATTTACATATCTCACACCTAAATTTTATATTACATACATAGGTAAATCAGGTTGTGAAAACGGTTCGTTGTTCGCGAACAGCTCGTGTTCGGCTCATTAAGAAGCTCGTGTTCAGCTCGTTCGCTAAGTTAACGAGCCGAACAGTAGTTTTTTTTTAATAATTTAGTTGACTACAAGGCTATAAAGATTTATAATCAATTAAAAGTATTAATGAAGAAAATAGAATAAAAATTATTAAATTAAATTCAAATGATGTTTTAAATATTGCCCCAATCCTTAAAATCTGATGGCTACATGATTAGGGTTGTCAATATGACCCTTTGTTCGTGAACAGCTCGTGTTCCGCTTACTAAGCAAACAAGCCGAACTCGAACACACTATTTAAGCTCGAAATATAAACGAGCCGAACACGAGCTAAGCCTGGGCTCGCTCGTGTTCGGGTCGTGCACACTCCTATAGGTAAAGTAACATATATGTAAAAAAAATGAATTTTAGGTGTTAGAGATGTAAATATCTAAATATTTGTCAGCCATAAAATTTTCCAAAAAAATAATTATAATATTTCTCTTAGAGAATGTTTTAATTTGCTTTGCTTAAACGACCTCTTGGCTTTTATTTATGATTTTTAGTGTTTATTAATTCCACTTTCGTTGATAAAAATGATTATTTATCGTTTTAGTATGCTTGAAGAACCAACACACACAACAGTGATTAAAGAAAATTAAGTAGGGGGAGACACCTCGACTTTTTATGTCGAATACCTTTGAAAGGGGGATAAATCACGAAGTCTAACCCATTTGAAATAATTCACATACATATGCCTACACGTCTCTTGAATTAGTGCAGATGACATTACGAGGTTGCAATCAATGGATGAATCTGAACCACCAATCAAACGACCGGAAGAGATTCCTTGGATCAGACAAAATTTGATGGATATTTAAGAGCATTAACGATGTCGGAATTGAGCGATCATAGGCTCATTAGATTCTTCTTGTTGAGGCAATCGATTTGACTATAAACTCACCCGATTCGACATTCATTTGACTTTCCAAATATGTCAGCAAAGCTTTCAAAAGTGGTTTAATAGTTTGCATGAACTTTATCTAATTTGGATTGGATCATTTTTGTTATCATTGGGTTCATCTCCTCTAGCACGTCAGTTTGACTGTCAGTTTGCTGAAATTAGAGCACTGGATGACTCTTAATCAAAGTTTGAATATTTGTTTGCTCAAAAGATTGCCTCCAGATTTGTTTCATGCATCGAGATTCATGTCGAGTGAAGGAAATTTATTGCCGGCATGTCAATAATAATAATTTACTCACCATGAGAATCATTTTGATTTATAAATATAATAAAAAAAATTACATATATACCGCACACAATTCTAATGCATCCTACATAACTTAAATTACTTTCATACTTACATTTATAATACTTAGGTGTGATAAAGCCATGCATAAGAAAATGCATTCCATTTTTAGAAAGTTAATAATAATGATAATTTTTATATGATGACAATGTTTAAGTGATTGTCATGTAAATGTGAATGCTTAAATCTTACATACATAAATACAAAAGAATTTGCATGATATTGTGTATAAAGAAACAGTCATCCAAGACTAGCAGAACCTGACTTAATTGGCCTTTTACATTGGCAAAATTCCTAAAAGCTTAATTGCCTAGCTTTAGCCGTCAAATATTAGTTGTCAAGCACCGGCTACTAAATATCGGTCGTCAAGTACCAAGCATCAGTTGCCAAGTACCAACTATTGAGTACAAGTTGATAAGTACCAACTGTCAAATATTAATTGTCGACTATCATCCATCGAGTACCTGCTGCAAAGTATGACAAACATTTTATCATCCAGTTTGAATTCCTCACAAAAATGGTCAATTACACAAACAAATACATTATCGTACTCTAATCAGTTTACGTGTTATTTCTTTGGGTACATCTTTTGTAACCTTCGTGGCGGATTAGTCATCCTTAACTCTGTAAATATGAGGATGATCCTTCACTCGGAAAGGAGATTCACTCGGATTGAGTTTGTTCTCATTGGGGGATGAGCCTAAGTAGTGTGAATCTATAGATATTTTGGAATATAGCATCCTAAAATATGTGGTGAGCATGAATCATGTCATAGACTAGACAAGGGACCTTACACGAAGAAGATGGTGTAGCAAGAAGACTTAATCAATATGAATTGCAATAGAGAAATTTAGACTTCAAGTTTTGGAGTCTTACAATGGGCCTATCACGTATCCTCATTCAAGTTAGCCGACAGCCTATTAAGGATTAATGATGCTCTAAAATATTAACTGCTCTTTATGTTACCAAAGGAATCAGTTCTTCACTGGTTCAAAAATTTACTTACAAACCAGTTACATCATTCAGGGAGTTCAAGTAATTTTTTGTGGCTTAATTTGCTAGCGTGCAAATGTCGTGAGAAGGTTTGAGAAGTTTTATTAACCTATTTTAGTAAGGGATTTAGAACCAGCAGCCGCCCATGTTACTTTGACTCAAGTTTTTTGAGAAGGTATGTTCAAGTATGCATGAGCTCTACTGTTGTGAAAAAACGACGACAATAAAACGAAAAATAAAACAAGAAAAATTGCACGCATAAAAACATCAGAGCAACACACAGATTTACATGGTTCGACAAATTTGCCTACGTCCACAGAGCAGCAGGGGATTTTACTACTTTGAGGAATTACATCGTCGAGTGCCTCGACGTTTACAAGAAAATCTTTATGTTCTTCTCTCCTTTCCTCTCTCTCTCTCTCTTAGAGGACTTGGCTTGGCTTGTGGCTTAGCTTATGACAAGTCATAAGAGGTTATTTATAGAAACTAGGAGAGCAATAGGTGGGAGGTAGGTGGGAAGGTAAGTCAGCGGTATGTGAGATTCTTAATAAAGAAGCTATTTAAATTGAGGTGGACCTGGTCTCCACATTACCCAACAATTCTTTTACTTGAAGACTGGGACACTTACTCCATCACCTACTGGCTGCATCATCTACTAGTGGTACCGACCTTTTCCTCAAACATGATATCATTCACCTATGCAACTCAAAGACTTGTCTTCGTGTCAGAAGACCAGCTGAAGTTTCACGAGTAACACCCTCAGTTGACATATCAACTTCAACTCAGCCTTGTACCACCAAGCGTAGTTTTCACCTGATACACCCACTTGTTGTGCAATGCCTTCTTTCTTGGTAGAAGTTCTGTCGGCTTCCAAGTCTGATTCTCTGGTATGGAATTTGTCTTCTTCTTGGTCAGCTCCCACTTGCTCGAATTCTCATCTTGCAAAATTTCTTCATAGCTCTGTGGTTCTCCATCATTTGTCTATACAAGCTCTGGTTTTCATGTATTTGGCGCTCTGCCACTTTTCAGAAAACTAACATTATTCTACTTCCCTATAATGCACCTCTGACTCATGTGTTCTCGCCTGAGTAAATATGTAGTCATATATAGTGTGTTAGTTTTCTTACCCCAAATCAATACTAATGCTCCTTTGGTAACATTCCAGGTGATCTCTGAGAACACCACTAAATGACCACTCTCATTGAGCTGCTCAATAGAGATGAGGATTTTCTTCAACTCAGGAACATGTCTGACCTTTTGCAAAATCCATTTACTATTATTATGGAGTACAATATCAACGTCTCTCATCTCCACCACGTTTAGAGTTTTTTCATCAGCCATATATGCATTCCCAAAGTTATTTGCAACATAATTTGGCATTAACTCCCGACGAGAAGATGTATGGAAGGAAGCCCCTGAATACAGTATCCAGTTATCAACAGAATTGTAAACTGTCAGCAATAGTGCATCCTGTATTTTTTCAGATACAACATTAGCGCCATCATTCTCTTTCTTTTTATGATTCTTATAATTCCTTTTTATGCGGTCAGTCTTGCCACAATTCCAGCAGATTTTCTGCTTACCAGACTTTGATTTTGATCTTCCTCTATTTGAGCTCATGTCATGTGATATCTCTCTGGAATCAACATTTAACACTGAACTTGAACACGAGGCCTCGCCAAAATCCTTCCTGTGTGCCTCCTCAGTCAAAATCAAAACATGAATATCATCATATTTCAGCTTAGATTTACCTGCAGAACTGCTAATTATCGTCCTCATGACTTCTCAGCTATTTGGCAATAAAACCAACAATATCAGCGCACGTATCTCACATCAAAATTAATTTCAACATATGACAATTGATTTGTGATAGTATTAAAATCATTCAGGTGTAAAGCAACAGACACACATTCCGCCATCTTCAAGTTGAATAATTTTTTCATCAAGTGCACCTTCTTATTCGCCGATAGTTTTTCATATATAACCATCCATGGATGCAAGTGTATGAAAAACCATCCATGGCTTTTCATACAAAATCCTTGTTATTCGTCGATGTTAGATGTGCTCACGTTGAAAATAACCATCCATGGATGCAGGTGGCACAAAGGAGTCACTTTGTTTCTAAGAATTTACGAAGGGCGTTTGAGGATCGAACACATCACCAAGAGCAAAAAAACCATCATTTTGACTGGGAGGAATTATTAGATGCGTATAATGCATGCATGCGGACTTCAGTACAATTGTGTTTGTTGTATTTTTGAGACAACTCCAGAATACAATCATGTTGTACTGAAGTCCGTATGCACGCAAAATCCGCACATAATAATTTTTCTTCTTATAGACACTGATTGAGTAAAGGTCGGAGAGGAGGCCCGAGTATCCTAACCGCCATGATTTCTTTTCTTCACATTGTTCCATCATCACGGATTTTTCCTATGTGGTCTGAATACATAGCTATATACATGTAAATGCTCTAAAAAATTAGAAAGAATCTATGGATATAACACCTAAATATACCATCATTTTAACATCTAAAAAGTGAAATACACTTTTTCATGCATATCTAAGTAGGTATATATATAACAATTGAAGCTTAGGTGTTAAATATGCAAATACATAATAATTGAGTGGTATATATGTAAATTTTCCAAATAAACAATACAATTTAAAATCTCATTACTTTTTCTTAAAAAATATAGATGAGAATTTAGCAATTTCAGAGTGCGGATTGTAATTTCATAAATAAATTCTCCTTTTAATTTTTTTTATGAAAATATAATTAAAAATTCTAAGAAGTAAGCTTCACTATGCTTGCATTTTCATGCCATATTACTTAGAATGTTGCTTTCCTCTTAAATGAATGCTGGCGGCACCCATATAATTAGTGTTGTGAAGAGGAATCCATTTGAATTATGCAATAATTGGGCCTATGTGTTCCATTTGTCAAACCCTCACATGCTTTGGGAGAATTATGGGAGAGATTGGGGGGCGATTCTCTAATTTATTACATTTTTCATGCATACATATCTAAATATGTATATAAAATAAAAAAAAATCCACCCCTATAGAATGTGCAATAAATTATTCTAGAATATCGACATATATATACACGTAAATTTACACAGAAAAAGTATCGACACGAACCTCTAGAGGGCCCACCAACAGGAGGCTGGGGAGCCCATGCGCTCAATCGGAAGCTTCAAGGTCATGATTAAACAAGGTAGTCAAGCGGCTTGAATCTGAGAAGTTCTATTTATTGTTAAATAGAGGAGGCTTTACGGATATCCCGTGATGGAACCAACCCAAAAAGAAAAAAAAAAATTAAGAAGCTAACATCTTGGGTCCCACTATCCTTTTGGAGGTATTTAGCAACCTCTCGATCGCTATCAAGAGTCAGCCATCCTCAAAGATCTCTTCGTCTAAGGGCGCCTATTACAATGATGCACTCTTCGCCCGATAACCTAGCTCCACCCGGTCGACAATAACTCCTTATAAGGGAATGAGGGTCGGTGGACAGTCCTAATCAATCTGAAGACAACTTCGCCAACCTTTAACCCGTAAGGATCTAGCCAATCGGCAGTTTACCAGCAGTCATCAGATCGTAACGTTCGAATGACCTCTTTTGCTTTGCCACAACAGTCTTGCTAACAAAGCCACCCGACTCTGGGCCCACTTATGTAAACTACGTGTAATAATATGTACAACCCCAATAAAGCAAGGGCCGATATATTAATTCACATATTATATCTACTTTCTCTACAAAAAGAAAATCAGTTTATGAGTAAAATGTTAGACACTAGCTCTAAAATTCTATCTGAAAAACAAAGGTGGCATTTGCATACTCACCACCCAATTCTTATGAATTTACTTATCCAACACCTAAAGTTTGCTTTTTTTACATTTATACCACCCACATCTTTCATATATAAAAAAATGCCACTTTCTAACTTTAACAAAGGTGAAATACTCCTTTTCATGCACAGGAAAAGTGGTATATTTTTGTAATAATTGAATTCTAGGTGTTAGACATGCAAATACAAATAAATTGAGTGGCATGCATGTAAATCTTCCTAAAATGGAGAGGCAAAACAAAATGCACTCTCTACTTAAAAAGAATAAGAGATGATGCGGCAAATCTCAAAATTTTTACACCCGACATGTGAAATTACAAAAAAAACCTTGTTTGCACAATTCAGTTAGAATTTTCATTCTATTTGAGCATGAAAATCTTCTTTTTGGATCTTCTATAATGATTCCATCAACATACTGATTAATTCTTATATAAAGCTGTAAATATGAAAGTTTAGATGTGAGATATGCAAATACTTAAAAATTATGTGATAGGAATGTAATTTTTTTTTAATCTTGAGGGGTTAGATGTTACTACTGGAATATTCAATTCGCGTTATTTGTTAAAATGATGTGTTATTCGAGTATTATATGGTGTTACTCGATTATTTTACGATGTTATTAGAATATTTCATCGCATCACTTGATTTGGGGCTGAAGTGTTATATGGTGTCATTATTCGATTATTTTACGGTAATGTCGTTATTGGTTGTTTTATCTTACTTTGGTATCATTATTTTGTTCGATAAACTTGAACATTGGTTTGTGCTAGAAAATTCACGACAATAGTGTAATGATTTATCATCTTAACGTTGCACGAGAATTCAACACACACTCAAGTAAAATAAAACAACCAATAATGACACCAAAGTTTTTACGTCAAAAAAACCTATAAAAACAAAAAATCATACGTAAAAATTTCATCTTAGATTGATTATTACGGAGACGCATTGTCCCACAAATGAAAAATAGTTATTAGATTTTCCAAGTTACGGTCAACAGAGATTAGCGGTGATGTACGGTGGTCAGCAGTCGACGACGGTCGATAGTGATTGACGGCTACAACAGTACTTGCCGGCTATGGGTGGTCATTGATTACATGTATAAATGCTTTTCTATTATATTATGTTATATTATTATTAATTTGTATGTGTGTATGAGTGTGTGGGGGGGGTAGTAAAATCGGTCAAATAGTCAACGTCATGTGAGGACCCGATGAAATCATATGGACGCGTTAACTCATGAACGGGAACAAGACTTCCCACATGCAAAATTATGACTTCATATATATTTAGCGTTATTTTCAATTAGCTGGAAATTATAAAATAAAATAAAAAACTTTATAAGTCTTCATTAAGAGTCAACCAGTTTCTAACGTGAAGTGTGAACTCGCTGATTAGCTTCTAAACTATCCGTATTATATTCATAAAAGCATTCGATTTATGAGGAACTAAATAGATCAATAACATTATAAGTTTAAATATTTACTTTCATACCGCTCAATTTTTATTTATTTACAATTCTAACCCCTTATAAACTTTAGCATTTACATTGATTTAGCACGACCATTTGTAGATAGGGGTGTTTGCTTAACGAGCCGAACACGAGCTGTTCACGAACAAAAAGTCTTTTTTTAACAACTCTAATCATGTNAATTTCGTTCGATAAGTTAACGAGCCGAACACGAACTAAGATGTGTTCGTTCGTGTTCGACTTGTTTTGGCTCGAAATACTACTCATCAAGTTAACAAGTCGAACACGAGCTATTCGCGAACAACGAGCGGTTTTGACAGCTCTATTTGTAGAAAATAATGTTAGTTAGATAGAACGTCCCATCTTCTAGTCCACGCAAATGATAACTATCGTAGGTATGCATCTACAGCAGGAAAAATATATTCAACAAACTCTCTTCATTCAAGCATGTAATCATAGAGAACATAGAGTAAAGAATAAATAAATAGTTCGTCATCGACATAATCTGAGGGTGTCCGCTTCGGGAGACGGTGCGGCACCACATCGCAGTTTTATTTGTTTGAGTAAACTGTGCTTGGTCAGCTTTTTCAAAAAACTACCGCTGAAATCTGTGTTCTCTTACAGGTTCTAGCTATGTGCGTTAACTGTTTTATAGCTGAGGTTTAACTTGTTCAAAAAATAAAAAAAACGTATTTGCTACCGTAAATTTTTTAACATCATATTGTTTTTCAGCAGCTTCACAGCTACCTTTTAATAAGTTGTAGTTGCCTCAAACAGACCCTAAATTAGGTTAAAATGATTTTTTTTTAAGTTATATATGCGGTGCAAGATAATTTAAAAATTCATGTAGAAAATAATGTAGTGTTTTTATGTGATTCAAAAGAGTTTCAGCTTGAAATTATGCACAATTATAACAATATTATAAATATTAAAATGAAATAATATAGAATATGGATAACAAAGAAAATGGCAAAAAGAAGAGAAAACAAGTGGAGTGGATTGGGGACAATAATTTATGATTTATATAAAAGTTATTTATGTTTATTTAAGTAAATAATTAAATAAATTCCATTTAATATCATTAGGGTTGTTATTTTTATTAAATAAGTTTTAAAATTTTATAAAAATTTATTCTATTTTAAAAAATTCAATTTTCACATTTAATAATAATTTAATTATTTTGCAAAACTTATTTTATGTTAAAGAAATTTTATGCTACTTGTATTGCTAGACATATTATGATAAAAGCATTGAGCATGTAACTTAATAAATATATTCAAAATTTTACTTAATAATAATAATATTATTATTATTATTATTAAATGTGAAAATTTAAAGATGCAATAATTATTACTTAATGATTAAAAATCAATTGAAATTTTAAAATTTTAATTCAATTTCTATTAAATTTAATAATGAAACAATTTGATAAATAGCTCAATAGATCTAATTTAATTGTAATTTAATTATCTATGAAATATTAAAATTAACATCAAGCTTATGATTATCAACTTTAACATAAACTTTCATTATATTTAGAAAAAAATATATATATCAACACATCATCTAAATTTTTATTACTTGCATATCGAATATTTCACCCAAAAATAAACTAATAAATCCATTTATTTAAACATATTAGGGCCAAATCATTGATAATTTAACCCCAAAAAATTTCTTATTAAAATTTGATGCGCTTTTAAGATTCATATGATATTAATTTATTATAAATAAATNATGTGAAAATTTAAAGATGCAATAATTATTACTTAATGATTAAAAATCAATTGAAATTTTAAAATTTTAATTAAACTTCTATTAAATTTAAAAATGAAACAATTTGATAAATAGCTCAATAGATCTAATATAATTGTAATTTAATTATCTATGAAATATTAAAATTAAGATGGTGCTTTAGGGGTGGTTGGAAATAAGGCCGTCAAAATTGATCGTTGTTTGCGAACAACTCGTGTTCAGCTCGTTTGCTAAGATAACGAGCCAAACACGAACAAAGATTTGCTCCTTTGTGTTCGGCTCGTTTTGGCTCAAAGATTTATTGATGAATTGTTTTTTTTTTAAATTTAATTGATTACAAGGCTACAAAGATTTATAATCAATTAAAAGTATTTATTAAGAAAATTGAATTAAAATTATTAAATTAGAATCAAATGATGTTTTAATTCAAACAATAATTTTGAAATCTTGCCTTAATTCTTAACTTCTTATGGTTACATGATTAGAGTTTTCAAAACGACTCTTTGTTCGTGAACGGCTCATGTTCGGCTTGCTAAGCAAACGAGTCAAACACAAACACACTTTTGGAGCTTTAAATGTAAACGATCCGAACACGAGCTGAGCCTGGGCTCGCTAGTGTTCGGCTCATTTTCACCCCTAGTTGGAAACTCACNGTAATTGAACATAGGTTAAGACGCATCACAAAAATTTCTCATAATCAATTTGGATTTATGANAAGGTTGATAGGGAGCAGGAGGTCGTCTCTGTTGAGCTGCCAGCTCCTCCTGGCTGGAAGAAGGTGAGATTTCGGTTATCGATTTTGCCCTTTCATTTCTCTGAAAAATTCTGATGTCGTGCCCTAATTGGCTGTGTTGACTCTTATAGGGAACCAATCTCACACGCTTAGTTTTATGCTCAGTGTTCACATCCTAGGGTTTCAGAGCGCATATCCGGCTCTTTCTTTTTGTTTAGATTTGTTATATTCAGCTTTTTTTGGGGTTAGGATCTAATTGATTTTGTCAGGAGTTTAACGTAGTTCATTTTATTGGCGAACATTATAGCTCAATAATCGAAATTTGAAGTGCTCATAGCGCTTATTCGGCAGTGAATTTGTATTTGGTGTTGACAGCTGCACGAGATACGATCTAGTGAAAAATTTTATCTAAAATTTCTGCCTCTCCTCCGTCCAGGCCCACATATTTGCTAATTTTTGCATGGTGCGGATATGTAACGTTGTTCTAGGTGACCTTTCCTTGCGAGTAATACTACGTTTTCCTGATAAGTGAAGTTTTAGCTTTAGCCTAGTACTATAATATAACCCCCAACTTTTATTCTAGCGCACTGGAAACCTATACCAGTAGCTTATACTTAAGTTCAATTGAAAACTATTTTATTTACCTTTATTATGTCTATAAAAGCCTTTTTCAATATATATTTTTTAACTACCTCCTATATTAAATAATGGAATTACTCTAAAGAAAGCTTGCCATATTTTATTGCCTCCAACTATGATAGCATAAACTGTATTGGACGTAAGGTAAATGCATTTTTTTACTTATATCATTCAAATGCGTGTAGACTCTTTTGGTAAAGTTTTTCTTTAGACTAAGCCGTACTTTCCTATTACACAATAAACCTAATGCATTCCTTCATTTTAACCATACATCTTGAATTCTACTTATAACATCCCCATCTATATCACCATCACTTTGAACAGTAGACCCGAGATATCTAAAACATTCTCTCCTTTTAATGACATGATCACCCATGTTAAAACCACACCACTAGATCTACTAATACTA
>JXCR01144971.1:25529-43354 GCA_002079205.1 Phalaenopsis hybrid cultivar | reverse complement strand
GCATTCCTTCATTTTAACCATACATCTTGAATTCTACTTATAACATCCCCATCTATATCACCATCACTTTGAACAGTAGACCCGAGATATCTAAAACATTCTCTCCTTTTAATGACATGATCACCCATGTTAAAACCACACCACTAGATCTACTAATACTAAAATATATTTAGTTTTAGATGTACTAAACTAAAATCTTTAGACTCCAAAGTTGACCTTCATAATTCAAGGTTGTTCTGAACCCTCTCTCTATTTTTATCCATAATAAGGATATCATCAGGGAAAAGCATACGCCAATGTACATCCTCTTGTAAATGTTCAGTAAGAACATCCATAGCTCAAAGAAAAAAGATATGGCCTTAAAGCAGATTCATGATGTAATCCAACTAAAATAAGAAAATATTTGGTCAATCTTCTTTGTGTTCAAAGACAAGTAAAAACTCTAGTATGCATATCTTTAATGACAACTCATGTTAGAACATTTAAATTATTGCTCTTTGACAAATCATGACGACTAACACAAATTTATCTTTTGAAGTTCCTAGGGCTAAAATGAAAGTAATATAAATAAAATAAATGTAGAGCTAAGCGTACTAAATATAAAAAAAAAATTAAATGTTATTCAGACACATGAAGCTAGGATCACTTTTTATGTTTTTAATTTGTTTGATTAAAGGTTTCCTACCAAATTATTAGATAGTTTCATAGGGTGTAAACAAGTTGCATTGACTTGATCATGGTATTTGTATATAACTTGGTCTTAAAAATGAGATTAACAAATTTTCTCAAAATAAATCTATAATTTAAGCATTGAAAGATAATCATGAAACAATAATGTAATTGACATATAATTATTTAATTTCGTAATATATGAGAATTTCTGTATTTTACTACTTACCAAATATTATTTTTCTTAAAATTAATTGGTCTTTTAGAATGAAAATGTTGTCATGATAAAGGAAAAGGTTTAATTTGTTTTAGCACAAAGTTTGTTTATCATCAATTATAAGGTAAAAGTTAGCTAAAAATAATTTGCTTACAAGCTTAAATAAGATGAGATTTTCACAATTTATTTCTAATATTATTTAATATGATAAATATTATTTATTTCTAAGTAAATAGATTTAAAGCATAAATAGATTGGCTAGCATATATGAAACTATACTGTTCCTATAATTAATAGAATTTAGGTTGGAATTATATTGAAATTTTACCTTTTAGTATACTTTTGGAAGTAAGATGTTGGATACACACCTTGACTTGATGTATTTTTGAAATTTGCAATCCACATTGTCACATGCCTTAATTGATTCTCCATGAAGTCATACCTACAAGAAATTCCTACTTTGATTTCGACATCCAAACAAGTTTGAGTCTACCAACTTTATTATTAGATGATGATAGTGTCTGTGTAGGTGGTGATGAATATAAACTAGTTTTTTTTTTCCTAAATTCGTTATGATCTTGAACATGCAGTGCACACGTAAATCCTAAAAGCATAAGCATGAGTTACTTCCCTATTGTTATTGTAATATTTACATTTGATATTGTGCAAAGTGTACAATAAGGCTTTTTATTTCTATTATCATGCTTCAATAATAGTAATTAATTTTTGCATGTGATTTTTAACAAAAATATGATGTATGCTTGCAAAAGGTCCTAACTTTATAGGAGCTGAAGTAAAATGATGGGTCATTCTCTTCATTCTCATCATTTTTAAATCATCAAGGTAAAAATCACATGAAGTAGAATTGCTAGTAGTTTCATTTGATAATAATTCATTAATTTCACTTCTGGATAAAGCAACTCTACCTTTTAATCAAATTAATTTATTATTGTGAAGATGAATTATAATAGCGAAGTTTGAATTAATTTCTAAGTTTTTCATTCTTCTATGCAAGCAATTAATATAAATTTAGTTGATCGTATAAGTTTATCATGTCATTCTTAATAGTTTCATTTTTATTTTGTAAAACATTAATTAAGCTATTCAAAAATTCTGATTCATTACTAGTGCTAATATACTTTTGTTCAATTTTTTCAATATTTTAAGTAATTCATGAAAGTTTTAAACAATTATTCAAACTCTTTCACCTCATCATTTCATTTGGAGTTGGAGTATGTAGAAGTAGAGGGGGCGGGGCGGCGGGNCATGAAAGTTTTAAACAATTATTCAAACTCTTTCACCTCATCATTTCATTTGGAGTTGGAGTATGTAGAAGTGGAGGGGGCGGAGCGGCTGACTTCTACTTTAACTTGAGCATTCTTCTTCTTTCCATTTGCTCTCTTTTGTTCTCTTTGAAGATTTATCCTTTGGTCTATTTGCTTTTTGTTTAATGACATGCTCCATCAAAATGTCTTACTCAACCTTATTTTCACCTAACATCATTAACCCCAAATAAAATGGCGAGAGTTATCAGAAATTCTTTATTGGTTTTTAATCCCATAAGTGATCAATTTTTGGTAAAATGGTCACTTGACATATACTTTAATGTATTTGTTTCAATATCTTCCAAACACGTCCCATCAAAATGTTTTATTCAATCTTGTTTTCACCTATCGGCATTATCGCCAAATAAAATGGTGAGAGTTATGAGAAATTCTTTATTGGCTTTTTAGTGCACAATAAGTGATTGACGTTTTGGTAAAATAGTCACTTGACATATAATTTAATTTATTTTTTTCAATATCTTCCAAAGTTCAGACATCAAGAGTTTTCCAACTAAACAATTATTTTAAAAAATAGTAGATAAAAAAGGAATAATTCAATATATGATATTATTATATAGAATTAATAAATTTTATGTTTTCAATAGAAAGTTATTTTATCAAGTTTAGGAAAACAATCAGTTGATTGCTCGAAAGGCCAAATGATCTACTGTTACAGGATAATAATGATAATTAAAAAAAAAGAAATCATTAAGAGCAATTAGACNTAGAATTAATAAATTTTATGTTTTCAATAGAAAGTTATTTTATCAAGTTTAGGAAAACAATCAGTTGATTGCACGAAAGGCCAAATGATCTACTGTTACAGGATAATAATAATAATTAAAAAAACAAAAAAAAATAAAAAAAGAAATCATTAGGAGCACCCTCGCTTTGACACGAATAGTTTTGCTTCGACATGAATAGTTTGCTTCAACACTCTTATTATTATTATTATTATTATTATTTTGTTATTTTCCTAACTAAACTATACAGCAGGCATGTAGGATGAAATAAATAAACAATCAAAATCACAAGAACGCATGTATTGACCAAATATATAAGATGCTGGAAAGTGAGTGGCCAAACCTAAATTTAAATGATAAAACATGCAACAATATTAGCAGACAATTTGTAATCAAGTTGAACAGCTTAAAAGTTTTACCAAACTAACAGACAATTAAGTCGAGTGTATGGTTAAGCTTTATGCATGGGTAACATAATTATCTGCAAGAACATTGAAATTTAACTCCATTGCACAAGCTTATGTGATCTAATGTCATTTGAAATGTAATTTAGAATTTGTTACACAAACTGATATGGGGCGATCTAAAGAGCTTATGTTCCACATAAGAGCAATTAGAATATTAAGAGCAAGATTAGTACTTGCTCAACACATGGGCATATGATCATTTTCTTTATATATGAACACAAGAACATAAAATCATATAAAATAATTAAATGTTCAAAATTAAAACTAAGCTAAAGTATAGATTGCCACAATCAATATTTATGTAGTTCAATTGTTAATAGGCCTACATTCATACTCATTCCCCATTAGATTAGAAGTCCACTACTCTCACTCCTCTTACAAGAGAATGGGGAAACCATTATTTCAAATTTCACCCACTTCTTAACATGAAAAATCATCAAGCACAATCAAGCTTTACACCCAAAGCTTTTAAGTCTTATGATGCTTGTCACATATGTGATTAAGAAAGTAAACTTGCCGGAGTGTTTTAGCACTTTTGCTGTTATTAAGGCTATTACATAAGAAAAATGACAATGTGTGATCCCTAGTCTTGACTGTGTACAATACAATGTAGAACACATAATGCAATATTTTAGAGATTTAGAAATAAAGAGATCACCAAATGGAGCAAACATGGGCATTTACTTTGATGAATTCTTGATTTTTATAAAAAAAACTCTTAAATTGATATAAACTGTTTATCATTTAGTCTTTCATTATCTATCAAATATTTTTATCACTCTACCTTCAGTATTTATAGGCAAAACAGTAGAGAATAAAATTTAAAAAGGCACCCCAAAAAAGCTCACAAAAAAACACCTAATGACTATTAATTTAGTTGGTACTACACTAGCTGGCAACATTAGAGCCTTTGGTCGATGCAATTAATCTGTGCATAATGAATTGCTTAAATTCAATACATGCTATTTGGTGCAGTACAGGCAAGGAAGATGACAACTAATATAAATCTTAGAAACTTTCATATAATTAATAACTTTGGCAAGTTATGACCAATGTATGCTGTATTCTATAGTAAAATTTTAGTAAACAGCTCAAGAAATTTGTTGGAATATGAAATAAGCTCAAATTCATTAACTGAAACGTAATTACCTAATTAATAATTATTAACACAATTAGCATCATTAATCAAATGCAATGAAACAATTTCAACATATGTATTTAATTAAATTTGTTGAGAAAGAAATGACATGATTAAGAAATGCTGACCAAATTATCATTTAGCTTATTTTCTTTAATTATGGTAACAATAATATAATTATCATAGGAATCATATAAAGATAAATTTCTTAAAATTAATGAATTGAATGGCTTAGTTGGAGTCATATAATTTGCTAAAAACAAGTGATCAAATGACATCTTATTGAGCATTTTAGGCATATGATCACAAAATTTGATATTTATAATACAATTTCGCTTAATCAATTAAAATGTAATAAATCAAATAATTGAAACACGAGGCAAACAAATTAAAAAATATATAGAAAAATAATATTTTAATAAATAAATTATTTTCAAACAAATATGGATAAAATCTATTTGATGTTATTTTTATGCTCGTTATCCTTGGTTCCTTGGTTAATTTTACTCGAATCAATTTACATTTAAAAAGTCCTGCACACATTGAATTACTAACCTTAGATGATCCTTGCACCTGAATCTACATAAATTCTCAACTTCATATCATATCCAAGTGACCAAATTTCAAGCTAGTATATGATAAAATCATGATCTCGGTGATTGCTATTAAGTGAATTACCTGTAGAAAAAATGTAGAAATCACTTGATGACATCCAAAAGCGTTTTCCATTATCAATTCACTAGTGGCACTCATAGGTACTTAGGTTGAAATATCAACTTGTGGATGCATAAGCAAGAGTGAGGGACAGGTTTCTAAATGAAATAAAAATTCTTTCACTAAGAAATTAGGAATAAAACATGGTAAATGACAAATTAAACACAAATACACTTAGTCCTACTTTCTTCCTAAAATTATCTAATGTGGGTATATAGAATTAAGTTTCTAAAATTTTGATGGTAGTAACAACGTGGAACGAGTAATAACATATATCAATTTATTTCTGCCTGCTCATGTGCATGATGAAGAATAATTGAAGAAGCCTCATATAGTTCATAATCTGTTCCAATTTTATTTCAACCTTAATAATTGTTTCATGCTTATGTAGTAATATCATTGCAACATAGCAGATACATTTAGAATGCATATATAATTTTTATGTCTTTATAAACAACTCTAAATGGAGCAAAAAAGCATAACTCATTATAAATGTGGAAAAATTTCAAGTAGTCTAAATCTTTGAGGATGGTTTGGTGTATTAATGATTTTAAGCACCTATTTAAAGAAAAAAATGTACCAAATGATTTATTCATTAAAATTTCACTCCATTTTAATTAAATATTATCATCCAAAATTGACCTGAACTGTCATTTTATTGTAATGATCATTGTGGTCTAATGCCCCCGGACTCAAATTTTTTTTATTTGTTTAGAGAGCTTTGAGGGTCAAATTTTCGGAAGACAGATTGAATTGTAGATAAGACACTGTCCAGAGATTTTGCCCTTATTTTTATGAGGACTTTGATTTGCGGCTTAAGGTTCCCCATAGGCGCAAGCTCCTTTGGTTAATTGTCCATTCTGATAACAAAAGAGCACTTTTGATTAGAACTAGTCTTTTAGAACTGAATGTTTATATATAATAACATCATATATTAGTTATAAAATTTATCATTTAGAGCTTAAAGCCATTGGTTGACAAAATGATATCAAACCCAATCAAGATCATATGGTTCCATCATCCGTCTCTGATCTACTTTGTTTGAGGAGATAATCGACCCAACTTGATTGAAATATTTTTATCAACAAAAATGAGTTGTGTCGTCTGAGAGATCTTTATAGATCTGGGGTGAATGTTTGTCTAACGGGACAAATTTAAGTCAACTTTAGCTTACAGAATGTTGTGCCAATTAGATGTGCTCTTATGGTTCATAATTCAAAGGGCAGAATGCCGTTGAGGAATATACGGGTTGTTCCTGTAGTGGTAATATAATGGTGTCCTTTGGCGACAACCACTCGGTTAAAGGGCTTTAGTAGTAATCACTATTTTTTTGGGTTTTTTGGCCAAACCACATTAATAGAGGATTTAAACCACGTCCTTACTGACGTGAAATTATTTTGAGTGTGAATAAAATGATACAATTGATATGGAATTAGTTTTTTTGTAAGTTGAAGTCAATTAAAAGTTTGTCATTCTCGATATGTTGTGTAGGGTGGGTGTGATTCGCTTTAAGTTTTTAAATTTGACTTGAATTTTAATTTGTTTAAATTTACTTAAAATTGATCACTTCGGTTGACATTCACAAATACAACCATCATCAGGGTTTTAGACATTTAAAACTTTTATGCGCAAGATTTATTTAAAATTTGTCAATTTTAATATTTTTAGCATATTAGTTTTGTCTATTTCAGTCCTAACAAGGAGGAGGATTATATTAGGTGATTTGAAATTATAAATTCTTATATTAGTGATCTGCATATTGATTTTAAAATTACTAGACTTGTCAACCTTAGTTCGTACGAGAAGGATTAGACTAATTATGTGAGACTTACAATTTTATCCTATAGATAAGGTTGTTCATGCAGATTTATAATTTTGAGATTGTGTACACACTTCAATATACCCATATTATGCATTTTATATACTCATTGACACACATGGTTATAACATTTTACGCCATTCTATATATTTTAGAATGATTAGGGCTATCAAAACAGCTCGTTGTTCACAAATAGCTCGTTCTTCCACTCTTTAAGAAGCTAGTGTTCGGCTTGTTCGCTAAGTTAACGAGTCAAACATGAAAGAAGATCTGTTCGTAGGTGTTTGACTCGTTTTAGCTCGAAATACTGCTCATCATATATATTTTTTTTAAAAATGCCCGGAGACTAATATATTAAAGAGAAAAGATACAGATAGATTGTATGATTGAGCCCAAAAATAGATGCCCAACCAACATTGTACAACACACAAAAGAAAGTCAAAAAGGGTACATATAAAAATAAAAAAACACAAAACCACCAGGGCGCTGAGAAAGTAAGGATCATCCCAATTTAGTTTTGCGTCTGCCTCTAGTTCTCGGAAGTGGTCCAACTAACAAACTGGTAATGTGCGTACCATTACCCGAAGTAACCAAAGTATCATCCATAAGACTTCTGAGCTTGAGTAGATCTCCATTCTTCTTTTTCCTCCTGAAAGTGTAAACCTGTCATTCTTCATCCAAAGAATTAGTCTGATGAGGTGGTAGAGCTGTAGCAGAAAGATTATCAGCCGTAATACACACAATAGATTCTAGTATATGTGAAGTATGAGTTGCCGTACACCGGATACTTCCTGAAGATGGGGAGCTGCGAGGTTCTCCTGATTATCTGTTTGAACACTATCCTTTGTAGGTAATATTCCTTCAGTATTAATTTCTATGAGGTTTGAAGGTGTCATCATCACATCAATCGCAATAACAATAACAGTAGTGTCAGGGGGGTCCACAGGGACAACGGACACCTTTTGTCTGGTCGTATCCTCCTCAGGTGGAACTAAAATATTCAGAGCAGTGGGGTTAGACCCGTCCTTATCCACTTGAATCTTAAATTTCAAATTAAGATAGAGGTTGTGGCATTTATCAAGGATATGCCCAAACATTTTATAGTGGATACAATATGGAGGTCTGTGTTCCATGACGATTTATTGCCAATATCCATTATGAGTTGTGCCCAACCAGACTTCAGTAACGTCAGGTAAAGTAATATTTATTTTCACAAGTGTTCTGGCCACAGAAGGTCTGGTTAGATTGAAAGTGGGTAAATCTAGCTTCATAAGGTCCCTAAGGATAACCCCAATGGAGTAGAGAACCTGATAATGAAAAAAAGTGCAGCTTCAGACCAGGTAGACTAAACCATACTGGTACAGTGAGAGTTTCATGATTTGGATCGAAATCAGGAGACCACTTGAGTAACTCATTGATTTGTGTACGGTATTGAGATAATTCTCGGAGATAAACCGGGTTTAGTCTTCAGCCACGCTTAGTTGAATCAACACATGTATCTCATCTATGAGTCTCACTTTCCACTTGCCTACTAGTTTAAGATCATGAACA
The DNA here is from genome assembly GCA_002079205.1 of Phalaenopsis hybrid cultivar. NCBI lineage: Eukaryota > Viridiplantae > Streptophyta > Magnoliopsida > Asparagales > Orchidaceae > Phalaenopsis > Phalaenopsis hybrid cultivar. The sequence continues at coordinate 34,711 of JXCR01144971.1, read as the reverse complement.
CTCTTTCTGATAACTTCCCTAGGTAGGTGCCCCCACTGAAAATTTCCAATAAGAGCAAACTTGAATTTCTTTTTCAGGGTTGAAATTTCTAAGTCAGCGAAAAAGATTGCTGCTATTCCACCTTTCCTACTTCTCTTCTTAACAAAAAGACAATCACATATACCTTCATGACAATCCTTATAGCTTAAGGGGAAGACAACCGCAGACTCCACCTGAGTTTTACCCATCACGCGGGCAAATGAGGCTTTGTCCGGTTCAACTAAAGAAGAAGGAAGCGCCATCAGAGCAGGGAGATCCGTCGGTGTTCACCTGCTGCGAGACGAAACGAAGCTGTCGGGCAGGGAGAGGAGCAACATCGAAATAGAAGAGTACGAGGGAACTATCTGTTGGGCAGGGCGACAGAGGCGTCATAAAGCAATGAATGTGACGAGGCCGACTTGCGAAGTAGTCGATGTCAAAATCGGCAGATGCAAATGTGCGAAGCAGTTGGCTTCGAAATCGTGACACAGATGCGAGCCGCAGTCGTTGTCGAAACAGAGCGCGAGTCGACGGAGAAGGCAAAACTGGAGAAGTCGCAGCGAGGAACTGATGTGAATCGTCGTAACAATTGCTAGGATTTGCCATGAGCCGAATCCCTAGCAGAGTTGATAGCAGGAGAAGACAACGCCATTTTATTAAATACTACTCATCATATATATATATATATATTTATTGATGAGTGGTATTTAAAAAAAAATAATTGACTACAAAGCTACAAAGTTTTTTAATCAATTAAAAGTATTAATAAAGAAAATAGAATAAAAATTATTAAATTAAATTCAAATAATATTTTAATATAAATAATAATTTTTAAATTTTGCCACAACCTTAACATCTTATGGCTACATGATTAGGGTTGTCAAAACGAGTCTTTGTTTGTGAACAACTCGTGTTCGGCTTGCTAAGCAAACGAGCCGAACACGAACACAATTTTTGAGCTCGAAATATAAACGAGCCAAACATGAGCTGAGCCTGGCATGAGGCTCAGCTCGTGTTCAGCTCGTTTACACCCCTAAGGATGATGCTTGATGAATTTACAAGGAGCAAGTACATAATATATATATTTTTATTTTTGCAAGGCTCAATATGATATTTGAAGCATTGATAAGATGCAAATGCATATTTTAAATCACTCAAACATCTTTTGAGGCAGAATATTAGGGTTAGAAAATCCTTAAAGCACAAATGTAAGATTTTAAAAATCGTTTACAGTTTGAAATGCGTGCATGGATCACACAGTTTCATTTTGGGTTTTAAAAGAATCGCCTTGTGTTTNTAGAGGATTTAAACCACGTCCTTACTGACGTGAAATTATTTTGAGTGTGAATAAAATGATACAATTGATATGGAATTAGTTTTTTTGTAAGTTGAAGTCAATTAAAAGTTTGTCATTCTCGATATGTTGTGTAGGGTGGGTGTGATTCGCTTTAAGTTTTTAAATTTGACTTGAATTTTAATTTGTTTAAATTTACTTAAAATTGATCACTTCGGTTGACATTCACAAATACAACCATCATCAGGGTTTTAGACATTTAAAACTTTTATGCGCAAGATTTATTTAAAATTTGTCAATTTTAATATTTTTAGCATATTAGTTTTGTCTATTTCAGTCCTAACAAGGAGGAGGATTATATTAGGTGATTTGAAATTATAAATTCTTATATTAGTGATCTGCATATTGATTTTAAAATTACTAGACTTGTCAACCTTAGTTCGTACGAGAAGGATTAGACTAATTATGTGAGACTTACAATTTTATCCTATAGATAAGGTTGTTCATGCAGATTTATAATTTTGAGATTGTGTACACACTTCAATATACCCATATTATGCATTTTATATACTCATTGACACACATGGTTATAACATTTTACGCCATTCTATATATTTTAGAATGATTAGGGCTATCAAAACAGCTCGTTGTTCACAAATAGCTCGTTCTTCCACTCTTTAAGAAGCTAGTGTTCGGCTCGTTCGCTAAGTTAACGAGTCAAACATGAAAGAAGATCTGTTCGTCCGTGTTTGACTCGTTTTGGCTCGAAATACTGCTCATCATATGTATTTTTTTAAAAAATGCCCGAGACTAATATATTAAAGAGAAAAGATACAGATAGATTGTATGATTGAGCCCAAAAATAAATGCCCAACCAACATGGTACAACACAAAAAAGTCAAAAAGGGTACATATAAAAATAAAAAAAACACAAAACCACCAGGGCGCTGAGAAAGTAAGGATCATCCCAATTTAGTTTTGCATCTGCCTCTAGTTCTCGGAAGGGGTCCAGCTAACAAACTGGTAATGTGCGTACCATTACCCGAAGTAACCAAAGTATCATCCATAAGACTCCTGAGCTTGAGTAGATCTGCATTCTTCTTCTTCCTCTTGAAAGTGTAAACCTGTCATTCTTCATCCAAAGAATTAGTCTGATGAGGTGGTAGAGCTGTAGCAGAAAGATTATCAGCCGTAATACACACAATAGATTCTAGTAGATGTGCACCGGATACTTCCTGAAGATGGGGAGCTGCGAGGTTCTGCTGATTATCAGTTTGAACACTATCCTTTGTAGGTAATATTCCTTCAGTATTATTTTCTATGGGGTTTGAAGGTGTCATCATCACATCAATCGCAATAACAGTAACAGTAGTGTCAGTGGGGTCCACAGGGGCAACGGACACCTTTTGTCTGGTCGTATCCTCCTCAGGTGGAACTAAAATATTCAGAGCAGTGGGGTTAGACTCGTCCTTATCCACTTGAATCTTAAATTTCAAATTAAGATAGAGGTTGTGGCATTTATCAACGATATGCCCAAACATTTTACAGTGGGTACAATATGGAGGTCTGTGTTCCATGACGATTTATTGCTAATATCCATTATGAGTTGTGCCCAACCAGACTTTAGTAACGTCAGGTAAAGTAATATTCATTTTCACAAGTGTTCTGGCCACAGAAGGTCTGGTTAGATTGAAAGTGGGTAAATCTAGCTTCATAAGGTCCCTAAGGATAACCCCAATGGAGTAGAGAACCTGATAATGAAAAAAATGCAGCTTCAGACCAGGTAGACTAAACCATACCGGTACAGTGAGAGTTTCATGATTTGGATCGAAATCAGGAGTCCACTTGAGTAACTCATTGATTTGTGTACGGTATTGAGATAATTGTCAGAGAAAAATCGGGTTTAGTCTTCAGTCACGCTTAGTTGAATCAACACATGTATCTCATCCATGAGTCTCACTTTCCACTTGCCTACTAGTTTAAGATCATGAACACTCTTTCTGATAACTTCCCTAGGTGGGTGCCCTCACTGAAATTTTCCAATAAGAGCAAACTTGAATTTCTTTTTTAGGGTTGAAATTTCTAAGTCAGAGAAAAAGATTGCTGCTATTCCACCTTTCCTACTTCTCTTCTTAACAAAAGGACAATCACCTATACCTTCATGACAATCCTTATAGCTTAAAGGGAAGACAACCGCAGACTCCATCTGAGGTTTACCCACCACGCGGGCAAATGAGGCTTTGTCCGGTTCAACTAAAGAAGAAGGAAGCGCCATCAGAGCAGGGAGATCCGTCGGTGTTCACCTGCTGCGAGACGAAACGAAGCTGTCGTGCAAGGACAGGAGCAACGTCGAAATAGAAGAGTACGAGGGAACTATCTGTCGGGCAGGGCGACAGAGGCATCATCAAGCAATGAATGTGATGAGGCCGACTTGCGAAGTAGTCGATGTCGAAATCGGCAGATGCAAATGTGCGAAGCAGCTGGCTTCGAAATCGTGACACACACGCGAGCCGCAGTCGTTGTCAAAGCAGAGCGCGAGTCGATGGAGAAGACAAAACTGGAGAAGTCGCAGCGAGGAACTGATGTGAATCGTCGTAACAATTGCTAGGATTTGCCATGAGTCGAATCCCTAACAGAGCTGATAGCGGGAGAAGACAACGCCATTTTATTAAATACTATTCATCATATATATATATATATATATATATATTTATTGATGAGTGGTATTTAAAAAAATAATAATTGACTACAAAGCTACAAAGTTTTTTAATCAATTAAAAGTATTAATAAAGAAAATAGAATAAAAATTATTAAATTAAATTCAAATAATATTTTAATATAAATAATAATTTTTAAATTTTGCCCCAACCTTAACATCTTATGGCTACATGATTAGGGTTGTCAAAACGAGTCTTTGTTTGTGAACAGCTCGTGTTCGGCTTGCTAAGCAAACGAGCCGAACACGAACACAATTTTTGAGCTCGAAATATAAACGAGCCAAACACGAGCTGAGCCTGGCATGAGGCTCAGCTCGTGTTCAGCTCGTTTACACCCCTAAGGATGATGCTTGATGAATTTACAAGGAGCAAGTACATAATATATATTTTTTTATTTTTGCAAGACTCAATATGATATTTGAAGCATTCATAAGATGCAAATGCATATTTTAAATCACTCAAACATCTTTTGAGGCAGAATATTAGGGTTAAAAAATCCTTAAAGCACAAATGTAAGATTTTAAAAATCGTTTACAGTTTGAAATGCATGCATGGATCACACAGTTTCATTTTGGGTTTTAAAAGAATCGCCTTGTGTTCGCTTGCATATATGTTGTGAATCCGGTGGGGAAATTATTTGACATTTGGCATTTAATAAGTTGACTTTCAAATGGGTTCAATTAAATTTTTTTTTGAAATTTTTGAACAAGCTATTGATTCTTTATTTAATAAATTTTTATTCATCTTTCATCATTATATTTTATTGAACATAATATGCATTTTATTTCAAATATTCACTTTTTTTATTTCCTTTTTTATTTATTTATATTAATGTCCAATAGTTTAAATAATCCAAATTTTAAGTATATTTTTTTGCAAGTCTATGATCACTAAAATTTTGGCAGCGTCCTGATGCTTGCATGTATCGCAATCCCGTTCTTGGTTTTCCAGCAAAGGCACAAGAAAGTCTTTTGAACGGCTTCATGTGTTACAATCCCATCAATTTCTTCGTTAGCTCTAGTCACAATTATATCGCAAAACTCGTGATCAACAAGTGAGACAAGGAGGCTTGAGTGCGAGCAGGGGACGAAATCATCTGCCAAAGTCTTGCTTTGGCCTTCAGTNAAGTCTTTTGAACGGCTTCATGTGTTACAATCCCATCAATTTCTTCGTTAGCTCTAGTCACAATTATATCGCGAAACTCGTGATCAACAAGTGAGACAAGGAGGCTCGAGTGCGAGCAGGGGACGAAATCATCTGCCAAAGTTTTGCTTTGGCTTTCAGCTCAAACAAGAAGGATCTTTGGCTTCATTTATTGGCAAAGAAAGGAGTCGGGCATGGCTTGCCAGGCTTCCGTCCATTCCCCTAGAGCAATTACATCTTGGCTCAAATAAAGAGCCTTTCAATCGAAGAAGTGTGGGAACAATTATTAAATAGACATTTTGCAGGAGTGGGACGAATATTTAATTTCAATTAATTATTCCCTTTTTAATTTTTTTATTTGAAGTATCAACCGAAGTCCCCCAACAAATATGGTGTGCATTAGCATGTTTCTCATGCGTGTTTGCGAGTGTACCTATTTTGGGTCTTTTGACTTGATGTGATGTCATTACTTGTATTAGCGCACTATCACATATTCATTACTTTTGTGTCCATGTGTTTTCGGCCCTAGTCATTGAGGGACTTGGTTTATGCATTTCTATGCATCATGTAGCTTATTTTGTCCAAGTTTGTTCACAATTTTTTACCATATAGGGTCTAGTCATCCAGGGACTTGGTTTATGCATTTCTATGCATCATGTAGCTTATTTTGTCCAAGTTTGTTCACACTTCTTTCCCATATAGGTCTAGGTTCATAAGTCACTATATTCGTGGTTAGACATAATTAAACCTTTAGAAATGACTTATGGTGGTAATAGGAAAATGAGCATTGTTTATTGGTCTGACCAAACAGGTGATGTGAATTATAATAAAATCATCCCAAGTATAGCATTGAGATGCATTCAACATTGGTGTGGCAAGTATTAGCTCACTCAGATGGTCGGGAGGGTGCGAAACTTGGTGACTGTCAAAATCCTACAGAAAAGCCTTTAGCCCTATAGGGCACAACTACAGATAATTGAGATAAGCTTGAGCTGCACCAAGATATGGTTATGGATCGAGATATTTATGATGAGTTCTACATTTGTTCTTTTATTCATCCATATTTATCATTAGTGACTTTGATTTTTAGGATCCTTCGTAGTGGGTCATGACTCTTAAAGCTAAAATGTCAATGGACAATACAGTAGAAAAAATTAGTCATGGGATTTGTGAGACATTATAGCCAACTGTTGATATAATTGAGTCATCATGACAGTCCGGTCTTCTGAATTATCACCAAACAAACTAAAATGACCCATATTCAACTTTGGGTAAGTTTTCCAGTCGAGCTTGTGGATATGTCACTTGGGCTAGATATATTTTGCAAAGTGCACAGAGATATTTTACAAGCAACCGAAATTTATGAGGTAATCTATGTGTCAATGTTTAAATTTTCGAGGATCCCTTCTGTTTGGATTAGAGGTGTGGTCGAGTTTAGGGATTCAGGTAGTGACATGCTGGTTTGATTCGCCTGGTATCACTGGAGCGGAGAGGAATTCAGAGGTTTCTGTACGTTGTACTCCCGTTNCAAAGTGCACAGAGATATTTTACAAGCAACCGAAATTTATGAGGTAATCTATGTGTCAATGTTTAAATTTTCAAGGATCCCTTCTGTTTGGATTAGAGGTATGGTCGAGTTCAGGGATTCAGATAGTAACATGCTGGTTTGATTCGCCTGGTATCAATGGAGCGGAGAGGAATTCAGAGGTTTCTGTACGTTGTACTCCCGTGGTTGCTTCTCGCTGCCTTTGTATCGCTCGAATAGGAGAAGAAGATGAGAACTTCAGTTCGAACCAAATGGGGATTTTGAACCCCAGAGAGAAGATGGGGGGTGAGGGGGGGGGGGATAACTATTTTTAATTAGATTATGACGGTCATTGCCTGATGATTTAATTTAATTAAATAATTTAGCATTTCTAAAATTCATATTGCAAATTTTAAATTCTAAGGTTTAAGTGTTGAGTACAAAATCAACGGAATCCATGAAACTAGCATTCACCAAATATGCGATCTGTGCAAGTTTAGATGGCAATTCAAATGTCTATTTACATCATGTCTTAAATTAGGATTTATAATTAGATTAAATTTTAGGCCTACAATGTATAAAACGATGGGCGCATGTGCTATCCATTATTTAGTTCTAAAATTTATTCATCCAAAAATGGTCTGTTATCTTCATATTCTTGATATCTTGTTTTTATTGAAACAGTCAGAGATATGTTCTATGGTTAATCCAAGGCAATCTGCAGCTACGTATTCTTTTCGGCAACACTTACAGCATTTAGGTCAATAGGTTGGATTTTATTATTTGCGACATTTTCTTACATTTTTGGCTTACTACTAACAGCCTTCGGGGTGAAATATTGTTGTCTATGATCTTAGTTAGTAGCAGCTGTTTGTTAACATTGTTCCTATTAGAAAGATAGGCGTTATGATGCATTTTGGCTATGGTCTTAGGTGCAAAGGGCTTTCTTTTTTAATATCTGATCAGGGACCATTTATAAACTTAAAAATTACAGCACATGTTTCCCTTTGAAGGTCACACTCAGAATTTAACGACCCAAATTTATTTAGGTATTTACTAATGGCTTTGACTTATATTCAATAAGTGCCATTGATATTTATAGCTGTTGGCAAGTATTTTTTTCTCAATCTGCCTTTTGGATTCTATTTTAAATCTTACAAACAAATTTCATCTTGGAAAACTTGATGCATTTTCCTTTTGACATAGAGTACCAATCACAGAAATTCTAAAGTTCACATAAGCGATTTAAAAAACAAAAAGTATGAGTAGATGCCTACTATTAAATTTGGTGTCATCAAACTTATCCTTGTTGGTGGCATCTAATTCTATCACTGTGATGATTATGATGACTCACTTGTGCTTTATCCTGATGCCTGTAATGCGATCTTACTGATCAACTCTGGAGTAATTATTCAGGGTGGACTATGACCGTCTCTTTGATCCTTAAATCTTTATTTTCTATGTGATTTACTTGATTTTGTGATCGCCATGTTCCCTTTGTTTTTTTCCTTGCTGTAGGATAAAGCTAAGGGAGTACTTTTCTAACACTGAGATGGTAAGGTCTACTAATGTTTCTACGATGGTTATGCCTAATATATACATCATCCAATGCTAGTCTAAGTCAGTCTATGAGGAAAAGGTTTTTATGATTCTGAGGCTTGGGTTGTTCAATAGAAAGAGGCAAACTGCCATGATGGTGTCTTTTAGTAATTTTTAACTTAAGTTTTGGAGTTGTTTTAGTAGTTTCCAAATCACGAGACATTTATTCAAACTTACCCATCATTCTTTCAAACTTTTCTTCAAATGTTTCACCTATTCTTTTCAAAATAGCTAGTTGAACTTAGAATTAAAGATATCACATTAACCAATGTGCTGAAATAATCAAAACAATGGTTGTTGAAATGGTAAAGCATTGTGCAACTGTTTCAATATTTCAAATATAATGCCAATAGATAGAATCAGTTAAGATGCAGGAACACTTTAAGTTATTAAATCTTGGAATGTATATATGACCCTAAACTTTCCAAATAACAATAATTATTTGTTAATCGATATTTTAGATTAATACTTGAATGGCAGACCACAGATGGACCGTTGTTTTCTTGGTGAATTTCTGATGGACTAAACTGTACTTAAATAGTTTGAGGAAATAGAGGAGATTTGGGGTTGATGGCGGCATTGTTGGCTTCACTATTGTCTTCATTTTTGTTTTAGATGTAGAAAAAGTGCTGAGTTATTGGAAAGTCAAAGGAGGGCGCCTTGGAATGTGTGTATAAGAAGTAGGGCTGTCAAAACGGCTCGTTGTTCGCGAAGTGCTCGTGTTCGGCTCGTTAAGAAGCTTGTGTTCAGCTTGTTCGCTAAGTTAAAGAGCCGAACACGGATAAATATTTATTCGTTCATGTTCGGCTCGTTTTGAATCGAAATACTACTAATCAATTATATATATATATATATATATATATATATATATATATATATATATATA
>JXCR01144971.1:8829-23209 GCA_002079205.1 Phalaenopsis hybrid cultivar | reverse complement strand
AACAACAAAATATTACAATATAATATGAATTTTATCCTGAAGAAAACAATCAAATAGTTTAGTCATAAATTCAGGTTGATTCAAACATGACTTCTACTTAGCTTTTATAAGGTGCTTAAGCGGACTTGAACTCAACTTGAATCTTAATTGGGTTGACTCAAACCCAATTCTGTTGTATCAATCTTTTAAGTTTTCATGTCAACTCTAATATTGATACCTCTTCATTGGAGCATTATACCAGATTTGTGCTTTGACACATTGTGGACAAGTTCTGTCTAAACTAGGGATATAGTTTAGTTTTCAATAATTTTGGCCAAAATATAGAACATTTATGATTTTTCTTTATATTATACTCTTGAATTGTATTTAAATCAATTTAAGTTGGGTCTGAATTGCATGTCCATTGGCTCAGGTCAATTTCATGGGTTGTGACTCTTAAAAAAAATCAGGAGGATGGAGGGTTAAGGGGGGAGTAGGAGGGTGATGGGAAGGAAATTAATGGCTCTCAGGTGACCATAAAGGTGGGCACAATAAGATTTGGATGTCATGATGAGGCAAGATTGAGATTTGAGATTTACTTGATGCTGTTGACTGGCTTTGGTAGAAAAGATTTTGCCAGTGAAATTTGGCCTAGCGGGCCATTGCGAGAAGATTAAGGCTTAAACATATTTTGGTGCGTGTTCTCTGCATGACATGCCAATGTTGATGAGAACAGTAACGCACTGTGGCATATATGATGATGGTTCATGATGATGCCAATCCTATACATGAGAGGGAAGATCACGAGTGACGAAGCGAATTATAGCAATCTGGAAAGAGTGAGGGCATGGCAAATGGGTGTGAAATAAGTATACATGAGGTTCATTGGTTTGAGGTAAAATTTAGGGATTTTTTGAGTTAAGTTAATATGTGTAAAATTTAGGGATTTTTCAGTTAAGTTAATATGTGTAACTAAAGGATAGAATCAAGAATCTATTGAGGTCTGTTGTTTTTGTTACTCTAGGACATGACCTTTGATTAGGTTGCCTTCAAATTAGCTATTTTATTTCTATTTGTTTTGTACACCTATAATATGGCTTGTGCCTATGCATGTGTTTTTTTGTATATCCTTGTGCTTCTCATGTTATACTAATGTTAGTCTTCATGAAATAAGTTAATTGTCGAATTTTGAGTGTTAAAACATTCCTTAAAGGTGATTTGTTTTGATCTAACTTGATTAATGATGAAAAATCGACAATGATTTGCTTGCTTGTCGCCCACTAGTGTTACATCACAACAAATTCAACTGCAAATGTGTTTTTCTAAGATATTATGGAAGTGGCACATCACAATTTGGCTAATGAGCAAGGTTTAAAATTAAGATTATATTTGCCATATGAAATTTGAGGACTTAGAAGGAAAAACAAAAGAATTGGTTGGCATGATGATTACAATAATATTAGCATTATTAGTTCGCAATAAAAAAAAAATGGCAAGAGAAAAAATTCAGGGACATTCGGAAAAGTTGTAATTATTTTCTTGTTGGATAAGTCGACCATAGAAGTTTTATATGGATCATAATGGATATAATATCGAAAGGTGAAATTATTGAGATGAATAAAACTGGTAAATGTGATGATTATTATTAAGTTAACTGTATGTGTGGTCATTTATAAATGTGATTGATGCTTGTGTGCCTTGAGGTGGAAGATAGTTTGAAATAAATTTTTAAAAAATATGAATGAAATAATACAATGTAATTCCAACGAAAAGTTGATATATATGGGCTTGCTTAAATGGACGTGTTTTTGTAGAACGGGCTTTGAAAAAAATATGGTTGGTATGAAATAAGTTATAGAAAATATGATGAGAGTTGTATTTGATTTTACCGTAGCATATGACCATGCAATAGAAAACCTGTTTAAAAAGTTGAAATAGCAGCTAACTACTTTTAGAAGTTGAGCCACCATTTTATAAACATATTTTCTTAAGAAAGAACATAATTTTTTCTGGGGTGAAGTTTCTAACATGATTCTTGGACAAACTTTATCATGAAACATATAGTAACGGTTATAGATATTTATCATAAGAGTTAAAATCAAATTATCATAGGAATTAACTTTCCTAGATTATTATGGTGAAGTTTGGAATATTGAAAATTGTTAATCTTGCAAGATAGTTTGAGAGGCGAATTGATTCCTTGGTAAATCAAGTTAAATGTGGCATAAGATTGTTTCCATTGAAAGATTTCCATAGATGTTTTAGTCGTCTTAAAATAGTTCATACATTAGTAAGGAGATTTGGTGTTGGAATATGTTTGAAACCAAAACGCTTTTTACATGGGCATAAAAGGAATGCCCTTTATGCACAATGTTTACATAAAAGTTAATAATTATGTAAAGGTGGCAACAAATTCAATGACATTTGTACAAGAGACTAGGTGGTGACAAGAAAACAGAAAAAGATATTTAAAATAGCCAAGGCAATAAATAAGCGATCGAAGAGTTCCAAATTATAATATGATTTTATTAAACATTGACATAATTTTGTATCTTTTGTATTGATTCCAGAAATGCTTGTAGAGGATATTCCAAATGAGGTTGATTGCTGTATGTGTTTTTATATAATATTTTTCTAATTGATGCAATAATTGTTGAATTAAATGGAAGGATAGAATGATGAAGGAAATGTTTGGAACATAAAGAGTTTAAGATTAATATTTAGAAAGCTTAGTATATGATTGACAATTCTAATACTACAATAATAATAGCCATCATTAACATTGCTTGAAGATAAATTGATTTTTTGGTGTGATAGATTTATGTTTGTGGATGCATTATATATAAACATAAGGATACCGATGTTGATATAGTTATAGAATTAAAGTTGTGTAGTTATAATGAAGCACCTCAGATTTTTTACACGAGTATATTATGGAGAATGTTGTATGAATTTGAGTGTTAGATCATTAAAAAGTCATTAATAGGAAAATGCATTTTTTTTAGAAAAAAATGATAATATTAAGATAGATATGTGGTAACATTAGAATGGATGGATTCAGGGATGACCATATGAAAGGGATGGCATGAGTAGATTATAATTGAAGGTAATGAAGAATATGCATAAGCAGTTTGTATATATACAATATAGGGTAGAAAATGTACCCACAAAATGGTTACACAAAATTAGTTTCAAAAGTTTAAGAAGAGCGAAATGTCATACGTAGATGATTTTGTAAAAAAATCCATAGAATATATTCAACACCCTAGACAACACATGATAGGATGGACTATTTAATGAGGAATCTTAAAAGTAAAGAGCAATATTTTGGATTAGGCTAATTATGACGGTACTTACCCAATTTATAAATACTCGTGCATGCCTTTGGCCTTTTCATGTGGGATAGGTGTCCCTCTCTGGTTTGCAATTCTGAGGTGCGTGCATCCATTGAATTTTTGGGGATTAATTACCATAGAATAAATTTTCTCAATTTTTATGTACCTTCGGTTTATTGAAATTTTGGAAAAACTGTGAAGCAAAATTGTACTTGTAAGAAAATGTAAAGGAGAAATTTAAGCAGAGGCTTTGCCATGTTTTTCCTTGAAACAGGAGGGTGATGGCTAGAGAAGGTTGTGCAAATATGCCAGTGAGGCTTCTTGCAGCTAGAAATATGCTAGGAGACTGCATTCAGTTATTTGACATTTTTGTACTTCCTCAATGATAGCAGAAATAAACAAAAGGAAGGAATCCTTCTAAGTTTCAGTGCAAGACTATGATATGCTTAATGCTGAATGTGGTAAGGGTGACAATTTTTTTCATTCTTTGAATTTATGTTGTCGTTCCATGCTAATAACTAGTCTAAACTATATTCATGTGATCCTCTTCTGTATGTCAAGTGTATTTAAGACGGGTGCCAATATAAAGGTTTATAAGTTAATAATGTAACACATTCATGTTATGCTGGAGTAACTTAAGGAACCTAAAGTGCAGCTGTATGANACATAATTAAACCTTTAGAAATGACTTATGGTGGTAATAGGAAAATGAGCATTGTTTATTGGTCTGACCAAATAGTGATGTGAATCATTCTATTACCATCAGATCNCTTGCAAGTTTCAACTTTATAATTTGGACATTGTTATGTTAATAATTGGTAACTTGTATAAAATACTTATTTTAGAAAAATTTCTTGCAAGTTTCACCTCCATAAGTTGGACATTGTTTTGCTAATAATTGTTAGCATGTACAATGCATACTCANACTTTATAATTTGGACATTGTTATGTTAATAATTGGTAACTTGTATAAAATACTTATTTATTTTAGAAAAAATTCTTGCAAGTTTCACCTCTATAAGTTGGACATTGTTTTGCTAATAATTGTTAGCATGTACAATGCATACTCGAAGATGGATTGTTATTCTTGAATCTCTCACCATCAGATCTTTGCACTATGAATTGAATTGGTCATTACGGCCATGCAAAGCTCGATAATTCATACCTTTTTTTATATTGAAAGTTGAAACTTCAGCCTCTAATATTTTGGAGGATGGACTTTAATCTCATGAAGGAATTTTGCTTTAGCATCTATGAACTTTAGCTGTTTTGAAAATTTTAACATGTTTAGTAAGTTGTAATTTTTGAGTACTTTGTGAATTTCAAATAATTGTTGACATTGGGATCCTATTAGTTTGAAAGTGAAAGATAAANATTTTTGAATACTTTGTGAATTTCAAATAATTGATGACATTGGGATCCTATTAGTTTGAAAGTGNGGGGTGAAATATTGTTGTCTATAATCTTCTTAGTTAGTAGCAGCTGTTTGTTAACATTGTTCCTATTAGAAAAATAGGCGTTATGATGCATTTTGGCTATGGTCTTAGGTGCAAAGGGCTTTCTTTTTTAATATCGGATCAGGGACCATTTATAAACTTAAAAATTACAGCACATGTTTCCCTTCGAAGGTCACACTCAGAATTTAACGTCCCAAATTTATTTAGGTATTTACTAATGGCTTTGTCTTATATTCAGAAATTGCTATTGATATTTATAGCTGTTGGCAAGTATTTTTTTCTCAATCTGCCTTTTGGATTCTATTTTAAATCTTACACACAAATTTCATCTTGGAAAACTTGATGCATTTTCCTTTTGACATAGAGTACCAATCACAGAAATTCTGAAGTTCACATAAGCGTTTTAAAAAACAAAAAGTATGAGTAGATGCCTACTATTAAATTTGGTGTCATCAAGCTTATGCTTGTTGGTGGCATCTAATTCTATCACTGTGATGATTATGATGACTCACTTGTGCTTTATCCTGATGTCTGTAATGCGATCTTACTGATCAACTCTGGAGTAATTATTCAGGGTGGACTATGACCGTCTCTTTGATCCTTAAATCTTTATTTTCTATGTGATTTACTTGATTTTGTGATCGCCATGTTCCCTTTGTTTTTTTTCCTTGCTGTAGGATAAAGCTAAGGGAGTACTTTTCTAACACTGAGATGGTAAGGTCTACTAATGTTTCTACGATGGTTATGCCTGATATATACATCATCCAATGCTAGTCTAAGTCAGTCTATGAGGAAAAGGTTTTTACGATTTTGAGGCTGGGTTGTTCAATAGAAAGAGGCAAACTGCCATGATGGTGTCTTAGTAATTTTTAACTTAAATTATGGAGTTGTTTTAATAGTTTCCAAATCACGAGACATTTATTCAAACTTACCCATCATTCTTTCAAACTTTTCATCAAATGTTTCACCTATTCTTTTCAAAATAGCTAGTTGAACTTAGAATTAAAGATATCACATTAACCAATGTGCTGAAATAATCAAAACAATGGTTGTTGAAATGGTAAAGCATTGTGCAACTGTTTCAATATTTCAAATATAATGCCAATAGATAGAATCAGTTAAGATGCAGGAACATTTTAAGTTAATCAGATTTAATTCCTGCATTGATTTGCAGCATAAGGAATTATATGTTTGGAGATGCATACTGGGTAACAGCGGGTTTGGACATGCTAAGGTTTGGTGAGGTTTATATGCTTTTATTATATATTTAGAGCTTTCTTAACTCTTGGAATTTATATATGGCCGTAAACTTTCAAAATAACAATAATTATTTGTTAATCGATATTTTAGATTAATACTTGAATGGCAGAGCACAGATGGACCGTTGTTTTCTTGGTGAATTTCTGATGGAATAAACTGTACTTAAATAGTTTGAGGAAATAGAGGAGATTTGGGGTTGATGGCGGCATTTTTGGCTTCGCTATTGCCTTCATTTTCGTTTCAGATGTAGAAAAAGTGCCGAGTTATTGGAAAAGTCAAAGGAGGGTGCCTTGGAATGTGTGTATAAGAAGTAGGGCCGTCAAAACGGCTTGTTGTTCGCGAAGAGCTTGTGTTCGGCTCGTTAAGAAGCTTGTGTTCAGCTCGTTCTCTAAGTTAATGAGANTATATATATATCTTTGATGAGTAGTATTTTAAAAAAAATTAATTGACTACAAGGCTACAAAGATTTATTATCAATTAAAAGTATTAATTAAGAAAATAAAATAAAAAATATTAAATTAGATTCAAATGATGTTTTAAATCTTGCCCCAACCATTAATATCTTATGACTACGTGATTAGGGTTGTCAAAAAGACTCTTTATTTGTGAACGTCTCGTGTTCGACTCGTGTTCGACTCGCTAAGTAAATGAGCTGAACAAGAACACACTCTTTGAGCTCTAAATATAAACGAGCCGAACACGAACTGAGTCCGAGCTCGCTCGTGTTCGGCTCGTTTACACCCCTAATAAGAAGTGATTTATGTATTCTTTTATTAGGGCCTGTTGTGTGATGTGCCTATTGCACNTAATTAAGAAAATAAAATAAAAAATATTAAATTAGATTCAAATGATGTTTTAAATCTTGCCCCAACCATTAACATCTTATGACTACGTGATTAGGGTTGTCAAAAAGACTCTTTATTTGTGAACGACTCGTGTTCGACTCGCTAAGTAAATGAGCTGAACAAGAACACACTCTTTGAGCTCTAAATATAAACGAGCCGAACACGAACTGAGTCCGAGCTTGCTCGTGTTCGGCTCGTTTACACCCCTAATAAGAAGTGATTTATGTATTATTTTATTAGGGCCCGTTGTGTGATGTGCCTATTGCATGATTAGTGATTAATTTTAGAATCATCGATGTGTATTGAGTGGTTTGATTTTGAAATTGATATGGATTGAATCTAAGATTAGTTGGGTAAATTTTATGGAGAATCATAGGAATTGGTCGGCTAGTTGTAGATGCTGACTTTATTTTTTTACATTTGAAAATTTTCAACTCCATTTGAATGGTGAGTTTTTGATAATTTTGTGGGAGGAAGGGCAATGTAGCATTTAGATTTTGNTTAATTTTAGAATCATCGATGTGTATTGAGTGGTTTGATTTTGAAATTGATATGGATTGAATCTAAGATTAGGTGGGTAAATTTTATGGAGAATCATAGGAATTGGTCGGCTATTTGTAGATGCTGACTTTATTTTTTTACATTTGAAAATTTACAACTGCATTTGAATGGTGAGTTTTTGATAATTTTGTGGGAGGAAGGGCAATGTAGCATTTAGATTTTAATTTTGAAAATTTGTTGGAGATTTGGTGGATGAAAAATAGGATAAAAGGGCTAGTTGATTGCGCTGAATGTAATTTCAGTGACAGGATCTTAACTCTCTTTACCTATTTTTTGTTTTGTAAAAAACTGAATGTGCTTATATTACTGTGCAATGGTAGGTGAAAGGAATCGATTTGCCTTATGACATGTAACTTTTTTTTTAGAGTTCTTATATTTCGTGCAAAAAAATGCTTCACAAGTGTGAACATTATCTACTTTCCTATCCTCGTTTCTAACTTAGTTTAAAAAGAAATCTTGAAATTAGTTTTAATTTCTCTATTTTCGCGAAATGCTTTTGTGAGCTCAATTATTTATTGAATGTTCTTCATGGTTATGATTTTCTGGCACAGTAGTTTTTTATTAATTCTATTTGAAGGACATTGTTCATCATGAGTTGAAATTGCCACATGTTTTTAAAATTTTATCCTCTNTGTTCTTCATGGTTATGATTTTCTGGCACAGTAGTTTTTTATTAATTCTATTTGAAGGACATTGTTCATCATAAGTTGAAATTGCCGCGTGTTCTTAAAATTTTATCCTCCATTGAATTTTGGTCCTTTGAGTCTTAATTTCATGTAATTGCCCTATGAATCCCATTGCTTCTTGAATTTTAACTCTGATATCAATTATGAGAGCTCGACTAAATATCAGTAGCTTTTTTATCTTCACTTTTAAGATTGATTAGGTATGGCTCTCTGTATGAAATGATTAGTGGCTTATTATGGTGATGCCATTAGTAAGTATCTGTAGATGGTCAATTTGGTTAGATCAAGCCAACCAACCATAACCCAATTCTGATATGAAACTTATCTTGCTCGGACCAACCTTCAACAAGGTTGGTGCATTCTTTATCCATGTTTTGACTTAATGGATATTCAAGTTGTTTTCACGAAGTGAAATCTAATGACAACTAGTTTAAGTACTCGCATGGATGCAATTGGCATTTCTGCTACAGTGGTAGGTTGCCCCAATTATGAAGAAAAGCAGGTAAGTTCNGTAAGTATCTGTAGATGGTCAATTTGGTTAGATCAAGCCAACCAACCATAACCCAATTCTGATATGAAACTTGTCTTGGTCGGACCAACCTTCAACAAGGTTGGTGCATTCTTTATCCATGTTCTGACTTAATGGATATTCAAGTTGTTTTCACAAAGTGAAACCTAATGACAACTAGTTGAAGTACTCACATGGATGCAATTGGCATTTCTGGTAGTGGTAGGTTGCCCCGATTATGAAGAAAAGCAGGTAAGTTTTTTGTAAGCGGTATGAATGGATTTGATTTTTTGTGGTGGCGCTTGAAGGGAGACTAGGACATTCTAAACAAGGCTTTTGGGGAGAGAAGATTGACAGGCTTGATGGGAAGTGAGGTGACTAACAATATTGTATGTGTCAAGGAAGTGACAAGTAATGGCTTTAGTGATAAATGTAGGACTATAGGACCGAAAGAGATGATGTGGAGTGCCACTTCAAATATGACTTACCGCTTAGAAGGGACCAGATATGTCTACCATGTGTGTTTATTCAACTGTGAATTGAGACAAACATGGTTAATGCAAATCAAATAATATCATATTTTTTAATAGGAATAATTGTGTGCTTTAATTTTTGTTATCTTACATGTTTCTTTTCAAGAAGGTTCACTGGAACTTGTCCGGTCTTGAGGGATCATTCCATTTATAAACAGAGTTTCCTGCATCATCCCAAAATTTATCTTTTGGTGAGCTAGTTTTTATTTTCTCTTCAAGTTATTGCCATGTGTTCTCTTATGCATCAATCATAGTTCATTTTGCTTTTTTCTTAAATGCTTTCTTCGGCCATTTAGTTTTTGCTAAGAATAATTCTGATTGTGTTAAGAGATATATTGAAGACCGTACAAGGATGAATTTAGCATTTTAGATCTTCAGTTAGTTGTAGAAAGATGGTGAGAGATGCAATTAAAGAGAAGGGAAAGATTAAAGGGATGTTTGACAAAGTCAAAACTACTTGGAAGGGAACTTAAGGAATAAATGTGAGATTGGAAAATACAAACTAGCATTTTTTAAGATGCCAAGCAATTTCAATGGTCAAAAAGGTGCTGAGGATGGTTGAAAATATGCGGAGTGTCATGAGTTGGGCTTTGTTTACCTTAAATAATAGGGTAGATTGGAGTAATTAGATATTTGGGATTTGAGGTTTTGGTCAAATTTGCTAGAAGTTCAGATAAATTAATGGAGGGTTTAATGATATTTCATAGAAATCATCTCTCAATTATTGGACGCATGTGATTTCAACTTCATTAACGTTGGAGCAGGTGTCAATTTGGGTTCATGTGTCGCTTTTGGGTCTGCCTTGAAAAATGCCTTGACATGAATATAATTAATTTGAACCCAAATTATATAGGTTAAAAATCTAATTACGAACTTATTTTGAGCTCCCCACGAAATTCATTCAAGTTGTGACAATGTAGTGGTAACTTAACTTGAAATGGATATGCTTTCTTTATTTGAAAACAGTTTGAAAAAAAACAACAACAAAATATTACAATATAATATGAATTTTATCCTGAAGAAAACAATCAAATAGTTTAGTCATAAATTCAGGTTGATTCAAACATGACTTCTACTTAGCTTTTATAAGGTGCTTAAGCGGACTTGAACTCAACTTGAATCTTAATTGGGTTGACTCAAACCCAATTCTGTTGTATCAATCTTTTAAGTTTTATGTCAATTCTAATATTGATACCTCTTCATTGGAGCATTATACCAGATTTGTGCTTTGACACATTGTGGACAAGTTCTGTCTAAACTAGGGATATAGTTTAGTTTGCAATAATTTTGGCCAAAATATAGAACATTTATGATTTTTCTTTATATTATACTCTTGAATTGTATTTAAATCAATTTAAGTTGGGTCTGAATTGCATGTCCATTGGCTCAGGTCAATTTCATGGGTTGTGACTCTTAGAAAGAATGAGGAGGATGGAGGGTTAAGGGGGGAGTAGGAGGGTGATGGGAAGGAAATTAATGGCTCTTAGGTGACCATAATGGTGGGCACAATAAGATTTGGATGTCATGATGAGGCAAGATTGAGATTTGAGATTTACTTGATGCTGTTGACTGGATTGGGTAGAAAAGATTTTGCCAGTGAAATTTGGCCTAGCGGGCCATTGCGAGAAGATTAAGGCTTAAACATATTTTGGTGCGTGTTCTCTGCATGACAGGACAATGTTGATGAGAACAGTAACACACTGTGGCATATATGATGATGGTTCATGATGATGCCAATGCTATACATGAGAGGGAAGATCACGAGTGACGAAGCGAATTATAGCAATCTGGAAAGAGTGAGGGCATGGCAAATGGGTGTGAAATAAGTATACATGAGGTTCATTGGTTTGAGGTAAAATTTAGGGATTTTTTGAGTTAAGTTAATATGTGTAAAATTTTGGGATTTTTCAGTTAAGTTAATATGTGTAACTAAAGGATAGAATCAAGAATCCATTGAGGTCTGTTGTTTTTGTTACTCTAGGACATGACCTTTGATTAGGTTGCCTTCAAATTAGCTATTTTATTTCTATTTGTTTGGTACACCTATAACATGGCTTGTGCCTATGCATGTGTTTTTTTGTATATCCTTGTGCTTCTCATGTTATACTATGTTAGTCTTCATGAAATAAGTTAATTGTCAAATTTTGAGTGTTAAAACATTCCTTAAAGGTGATTTGTTTTGATCTAACTTGATTAATGATGAAAAATCGACAATGATTTGCTTGCTTGTCGCCCACTAGTGTTACATCACAACAAATTCAACTGCAAAGGAAAGCATGTGTTTTTCTAAGATATTATGGAAGTGGCACATCACAATTTGTCTAATGAACAAGGTTTAAAATTAAGATTATATTTGCCATATGAAATTTGAGGACTTAGAAGGAAAAACAAAAGAATTGGTTGGCATGATGATTACAATAATATTAGCATTATTAGTTCGCAATAAAAAAAAATGGCAAGAGAAAAAATTCAGGGACATTCGGAAAAGTTGTAATTATTTTCTTGTTGGATAAGTCGACCATAGAAGTTTTATTTGGATCATAATGGATATAATATCGAAAGGTGAAATTATTGAGATGAATAAAACTTGTAAATGTGATGATTATTATTAAANTTAAATCAATTTAAGTTGGGTCTGAATTGCATGTCCATTGGCTCAGGTCAATTTCATGGGTTGTGACTCTTAAAAAAAATCAGGAGGATGGAGGGTTAAGGGGGGAGTAGGAGGGTGATGGGAAGGAAATTAATGGCTCTCAGGTGACCATAAAGGTGGGCACAATAAGATTTGGATGTCATGATGAGGCAAGATTGAGATTTGAGATTTACTTGATGCTGTTGACTGGATTGGGTAGAAAAGATTTTGCCAGTGAAATTTGGCCTAGCGGGCCATTGCGAGAAGATTAAGGCTTAAACATATTTTGGTGCGTGTTCTCTGCATGACATGCCAATGTTGATGAGAACAGTAACGCACTGTGGCATATATGATGATGGTTCATGATGATGCCAATCCTATACATGAGAGGGAAGATCACGAGTGACGAAGCGAATTATAGCAATCTGGAAAGAGTGAGGGCATGGCAAATGGGTGTGAAATAAGTATACATGAGGTTCATTGGTTTGAGGTAAAATTTAGGGATTTTTTGAGTTAAGTTAATATGTGTAAAATTTAGGGATTTTTCAGTTAAGTTAATATGTGTAACTAAAGGATAGAATCAAGAATCTATTGAGGTCTGTTGTTTTTGTTACTCTAGGACATGACCTTTGATTAGGTTGCCTTCAAATTAGCTATTTTATTTCTATTTGTTTTGTACACCTATAATATGGCTTGTGCCTATGCATGTGTTTTTTTGTATATCCTTGTGCTTCTCATGTTATACTAATGTTAGTCTTCATGAAATAAGTTAATTGTCGAATTTTGAGTGTTAAAACATTCCTTAAAGGTGATTTGTTTTGATCTAACTTGATTAATGATGAAAAATCGACAATGATTTGCTTGCTTGTCGCCCACTAGTGTTACATCACAACAAATTCAACTGCAAATGTGTTTTTCTAAGATATTATGGAAGTGGCACATCACAATTTGGCTAATGAGCAAGGTTTAAAATTAAGATTATATTTGCCATATGAAATTTGAGGACTTAGAAGGAAAAACAAAAGAATTGGTTGGCATGATGATTACAATAATATTAGCATTATTAGTTCGCAATAAAAAAAAAATGGCAAGAGAAAAAATTCAGGGACATTCGGAAAAGTTGTAATTATTTTCTTGTTGGATAAGTCGACCATAGAAGTTTTATATGGATCATAATGGATATAATATCGAAAGGTGAAATTATTGAGATGAATAAAACTGGTAAATGTGATGATTATTATTAAGTTAACTGTATGTGTGGTCATTTATAAATGTGATTGATGCTTGTGTGCCTTGAGGTGGAAGATAGTTTGAAATAAATTTTTAAAAAATATGAATGAAATAATACAATGTAATTCCAACGAAAAGTTGATATATATGGGCTTGCTTAAATGGACGTGTTTTTGTAGAACGGGCTTTGAAAAAAATATGGTTGGTATGAAATAAGTTATAGAAAATATGATGAGAGTTGTATTTGATTTTACCGTAGCATATGACCATGCAATAGAAAACCTGTTTAAAAAGTTGAAATAGCAGCTAACTACTTTTAGAAGTTGAGCCACCATTTTATAAACATATTTTCTTAAGAAAGAACATAATTTTTTCTGGGGTGAAGTTTCTAACATGATTCTTGGACAAACTTTATCATGAAACATATAGTAACGGTTATAGATATTTATCATAAGAGTTAAAATCAAATTATCATAGGAATTAACTTTCCTAGATTATTATGGTGAAGTTTGGAATATTGAAAATTGTTAATCTTGCAAGATAGTTTGAGAGGCGAATTGATTCCTTGGTAAATCAAGTTAAATGTGGCATAAGATTGTTTCCATTGAAAGATTTCCATAGATGTTTTAGTCGTCTTAAAATAGTTCATACATTAGTAAGGAGATTTGGTGTTGGAATATGTTTGAAACCAAAACGCTTTTTACATGGGCATAAAAGGAATGCCCTTTATGCACAATGTTTACATAAAAGTTAATAATTATGTAAAGGTGGCAACAAATTCAATGACATTTGTACAAGAGACTAGGTGGTGACAAGAAAACAGAAAAAGATATTTAAAATAGCCAAGGCAATAAATAAGCGATCGAAGAGTTCCAAATTATAATATGATTTTATTAAACATTGACATAATTTTGTATCTTTTGTATTGATTCCAGAAATGCTTGTAGAGGATATTCCAAATGAGGTTGATTGCTGTATGTGTTTTTATATAATATTTTTCTAATTGATGCAATAATTGTTGAATTAAATGGAAGGATAGAATGATGAAGGAAATGTTTGGAACATAAAGAGTTTAAGATTAATATTTAGAAAGCTTAGTATATGATTGACAATTCTAATACTACAATAATAATAGCCATCATTAACATTGCTTGAAGATAAATTGATTTTTTGGTGTGATAGATTTATGTTTGTGGATGCATTATATATAAACATAAGGATACCGATGTTGATATAGTTATAGAATTAAAGTTGTGTAGTTATAATGAAGCACCTCAGATTTTTTACACGAGTATATTATGGAGAATGTTGTATGAATTTGAGTGTTAGATCATTAAAAAGTCATTAATAGGAA